>JAOPSE010001710.1:0-120770 GCA_029449295.1 Zea luxurians
TAGGTCAGTGACCAAGTCTTCGTGTCCGAGAAGTAACGCGATCCGAATCGATTAATACTCAGCTGAGGATCTCCAATCACACGACATATGTAGCACTTAACCCTTGCATATGTCAACTCGCCACCGGGGTTCTTAAGACCATATCAGGTTCACGCCAACCGAGAGCACAGATACACCACCGTCCAGCCTCTTGCCACGGAGGGTACACGCTACTCTCGCCATCTCTCCACTCCCATTGCGTGTTATCTTATTCTGGTATTAGTCTACCCGAGGCAAAGCTTACCCATGATGGGGCATGTGACCAGTTAAAAGGTCCTCAATCATCAATCCTACATTGATACGGTCCTTAATTGACTCAGACGGAGACATTACACCGAGACTCTCTTCTCGTGCAAGTCACCCGCCCGGTCTCAGCTTTATTATTTCAAACCCAAAGTTTGGTACCGCAGAGGTACATCTTTTCCAATGTTGAACCCATCATGGCCATGATGGATCCACCATCAAGTTTTATTTTGAAAATACCCCACCCACTTGAAGCATCATCTTTTGTCAAAACAAAACATTTTGTTTTTCTAGAGCAAAGCTAAGCATAAGAAAAACCTTTTTTGTAAAACAGGGGATTAAGGAAAAGTAATCAAATCCTCAAGGAAGGGAATGCAACAACTGGTTTAGCACACAACTCCTATCACCTAATGCATCACGCAAGTGAGAAAGATTTTAAAATAGCAAGGAGGTGGCAAATGCACCAGGGCTTGCCTTGTGTTATAGGTGAGTCAGGTTCTGCTCCAGAAATGTCAAAATAAAAGCAGTTCCCGGCCTAGGGTTCTTCAGGTGGTGGTGGTGGTGTAGTCCTTGCTTCTTCAACTTCTATCTCTTACTTGTTTTCTATATATAGCATATATAATCATCAATGCTCATGTAATGCTCATGAAAATGCAAAGACAATAAAATTATATTATCTAGGCCTTGAATATAATTTTCCTTCACGGATCTCCGAGAAACTAGGGTTTTTGGAGTCTATAGTGAAGTTCATAGGGCAGGAGACTAGGGTTTTGGGTTCTAGGTACCAAACATGGTCCAAATCATGCCAAACTTTACCTAAGGCTTCTAAATAATATTTAAAGCTTATCTAAAAAGTTTGGTGATTTTTTTGAAATTATTAATTAATTTCTAAAGTTCTAAGGGTATGAGTTTTTGGCTATTTTAAATACTCCATAATTTCTTATTTGGAATAAAATCCTAAAACTATTTTATTAAATACTATAGAAAATCAGGAGCCTAGCAAAATTGGTCTGGTATTTTTAGCATTTTCTATAATTTTCTAGGAATTTTCTAAGTCCAGAAGAAAAAGAAAAAGAGAAACTATGAACAGTGTTGGGCTTAATCTGGTCCAAGTCGGCCCAGAAACGGGGAGAACGAGCGCCCGCACGCGTTGCGGTGTCCATTTTGCGCAGGGGACCCTGGCGGTTCGAAATACCCATAAAGAGCCCGCACTGTTCCTCTGTCTTGCTGACGTTTGCACAGAGGTCCCTCTACTTTATTTCTTCTCTAACTCGACCCCTTGGCCACGGCGCGCTCACCGCCGACCACCCCGTTGCTCGGACCGGCCAAGAACAACGGTAGCTGCCCAAATTAACTACGGGGCAAGTATTATCGACCCGAGGCGACCCTAGTACAGGCTCTAATTGGATTGATCCGGCCTGGATTTGCCTGCCCACGATGATGGCGATTACCGAGCACCATTCCATGCGTTCCGGGTAATTGAGCATGGTCAAGCTTGGAGGGTTGAGCCGACGAGTATCACGAGCATGTATGGGCGCTAAAACACGATTAAGAAGAGCAGGAGCGGACCTGGAATCGGCTGGCCACGGAGCACGGAAGATTTTTGCTTGCCGGAGACTGAGAAGGGGGAAAATGTGTCGCGACGGGCTCTGGTGAAATTAGGGGGTGAGGTTGGGGCTACACGGTCGCAAAGTGCTACTGATTCACCGTGCACTGCTAATTTGGGAAGAGGTGGAAAGGATTTCACGAATTTTGGGCTTCAACCGAGTTCACTGGTGAGGTGGTGAGTACCTCGCCGTGGATGGCGGGGCTATTTAAAGGCGCGGTCCATTTCTAAGAGTTTGACACGTCTCGCCGCGATAGTAATGCGGTCAAATCGGTGATGTCGTGGATGAACGGAGAGGAGCGGCACCGGTGACTAGGCATAGCCGTAAAGATCAGTGGCCGCGTGGCGGCCGGAATAGTTACCCTCCACCGCGGAGAACTTACCCGATTCACGAATATCGTCGCGAAGAGATGCCCGCCGAGCGCTTAACCGGACCACGACGCGAATCATGGCGCGAATCGGTGCCGGCGGCGAGGTGCCCTGCACCAAAGATATTTTGACACTGTAGCATCGCGATTAATCTTCAAAACAACTGACAGAGCACAATCTGGGGCAAATTTGCTCCAAATTCTATGTGGCAACTTCATCACCCATCTGCATCAAAGTTATGGATCTACAAACCATCTTCAATTTTGCTATAATATCCTTAGTAGAATTCCTCCTGGAAGCTACTAAAAATTGACACTAAACTTATGTTAATGTCACTGATGTCCAAAGTTCAGTTTGAGAGCTAACTAACAGCCCAACTTTAAGCTCATTTTTCTCCAATTTCTATTTAGCACCAGTGCTCAGTCACTTAATCAAACTCATTCTCCTATGATAGCTCTACAACTTTGCTATATTGACTTTGAGCAAAAACTTCAAGAATCCTGAGATGTAGGGCTCCAAAGTCAGCCTTGTTCAACTGTATTTCAGACTTAACCATATGATCACTAGAGTGGCCTTTTTGCATTTAGGCCCAAATCTCATGGTTTCTTTTGCAAATCTTCAAATATGTAAACCATATGACTTAAGGTACCCTAACTCCATGGTTTTTGCACTTAGGTCCAAAAGTGTGCAACATTTGCATATAACCCCCCTAGGGTTTCAGTCTAGGTTTTCTAGAGGTCTATTTAGGGCTTTTAGCACTTCTAGTGTTTGGATGCTATGAAATCCTGTTAAAGTTGATATTTCATGGCTATTTCTAATAAGTTTTGAGAATTTAACTCATTTGGGATTTATTGACACCCTAAGCTCAGTTTAGGGTTAAGTACCCTACTCTAGGGTTTTACCCATGACATGTCACATCAATACAACTTGTTTGAAATTTTTTCCTAGTGAATGCACTCTAGGTGTGACAAACACATGATATGCCAATGCTTATGATGTTATGCTCAAGTTTTAGTGACAGTAACACTAGGGGTGTTACACTCATTCTCTCCCCTGTGGATATTTTTTACAGAAAAACCTTCGAACGAAGCTTCCAATCTTCGGACTGCATCCAAATACTTTTCAAGCTTCGGGTCTCTTGCCTTGCTTCTCTTATCCACATGGCCTGAAATAACTTGCGAATCAGTTTTAAGGGTTGCCCTTCTTATTCCCATTGCCTTTAGCTTCCAAAGCCCCAAAAGAAGAGCTTCGTACTCGACGATATTATTTATACAACTGAAGTCTAACTTTATTGCATAACATGTTCTGACTTTAGAGGGTGCGACTAGGATAGCAGCTGCTCCTACACCGAAGGTCCCCCAAGATCCATCGCAAAATACCGTCCAAGCTTCGGCATCTTTTGTTGCTTCTTCATCCTGAGCCCCTAGCGTCCAATCAGCAATGAAGTCTGCTAACACCTGAGATTGAATTGAGGATCTGTGCACGTAATCAATGGTGAATTCGTTAAGTTCCGCGGCCCATTTCCCGATCCTTCCTGTAGCTTCTCTGTTCCTCATTATGTCCTTCAGGGGTTGCGATGAAGGCACTATTATGTGATATGCTTGAAAGTAATGTCGAAGCTTCCTGGAAGCCATCAATACATCATATAGTACCTTCTTCAACTCTGTGTAATTTTTCTTTGAAGGGCTGAGTACTTCAGAAACGAAGTATACTGGTTCTTGCTTTTTTTGCCTAGCCCTCTTGTTTCTCTTGTACAAGTGCTGCGCTAACCGCAGCTGGAAGGGGCCACATATAAAAGTAATGGAGCTCCTGATGAATGTGGGGTTAGATTTGTCAGATCTATCAAATACTGCTTCAGCTCTTCGAAGGCTTTCTGCTGAGCTGGACCCCATTGGAAGACTTCGTCTGATTTTAATATTTCAAAGAAAGGTAAATTCCTCTCTGCTGATCTTGAAATGAATCTGTTTAACGATGCCAGCCTTCCTGCCAATTGTTGAGCTCCCTTCTTTGAATTTGGTGGCTCCATCCGAAGGATATCTTCAATCTTGCTTGGATTAGCTTCGATGCCTTTTGTTGATACCAGGCAACCAAGAAACTTGCCCTTCTTCACTCCGAAGACACATTTCTCTGGATTTAACTTGAGACCAGCTTGTCTAAAATTGGCAAACGTCTCTTGCAAATCAGCAACATGATTTTCTTACTTCGTGCTTTTCACTATTATGTCATCGACATATGTCAGCACATTCCTGCCAATTTAGGAGTGAAGAACCTTGGCAGTCATTCTGCTGAAGCTTCCTACGGCATTCTTGAGCCCCTCAGGCATCCGAAGATAACAATAGGTATCACTAGGAGTTATGGAGCTTGTCTTTGGCTCATCTTCCTTCCTCATCCAGATTTGATGATAACCCGAGTAGCAGTCCATTAAACTCGTGAGTTCTGAAGAAGCTGCTGCATCTACAAGGGAATCTATTCTTGGTAGTGGGAATTCATCCTTAGGACATGCTTTGTTGAGATCTATGAAATCAATACACATTCTCCATTTTCCATTAGCTTTCTTCACCATAACAGTGTTGGCCAGCCACTCTGGGTATGTTACTTCTCTGATGACACCAGCACTTAGAAGTCTCTTCACTTCATTTCGTGCACCCTCGGCTTTATCATCGGACATCTTCCAAAGCCTATGCTTTCTTGGTCTGAAGGATGGGTCCACATTGAGTGAATGCTCAATAACATCTCTATTGACACCATAGAGATCATTAGCTGTCCAAGTAAAGATATCTTTGTTGTTGAACAAGAATCTTAGCAAAGTATTTTCCTGTTTGTCAGATAACTGAGATCCCAACAATACTTTTTGCTCTGCTATGTCTTGACACAAAAGCATAGGCTTCGGCTGATCTGCTGAAGCAGCCTTTTCTCTTTTATGCTTATACTGTTGATAAGCTTTGGCTTCATCTATATTATGAATAGCCTTCGAATCTGTTCAACTCCCTTTAGCTCTCCTAGCAGCCTCTTGACTCCCATGTATAGCAATGGGCCCTTATTTCGAAGGTATTTTCATGCAAAGGTATGCTGGATGAAGTATTGCTTCGAAGGCGTTAAGCGTCCCTCAACCAATGATTGCATTATATGGATACTCCATATCAACAATGTCAAAGACAACCTGTTCTATTCTTGTGTTGTGAACATAGCCGAAGGTAACTGGCATTGTTATCTTGCCAAGTGCCACAATTTGTTTTCCTCCGAAGCCAGAAAGAGGTGTGTTGCATCATGTATCTTATCCTTTGGCTGTTGCATTTTCCTAAAAGCTTTTGCAAAGATGATATCCGTTGCACTGCCTATGTCCACCAGGACATTATGGACCAGAAATCCCTTAATGACACAAGATATGACCATTGCATAGTTGTGAGGATAATCCTTAAGATGAAGGTCTTCCTGAGAGAAGGTAATTGGAATGAGACCACTTGGATTTGATGAAGGGTCCCTGCATCCCAACATGTTATATCCTTCTCTGCGCTTCTTTCTTCTGCTTCTTGTTGGCTGGTTCAGAACTTGAGCCGCCTGTGATTGGGAGCACCAGCTTCGTGGCTGAAGGTGCTACAACTTGGTTGTTTTGCGAAGCCATCGTCGCAACTGTGGAAGTGAGTTCACCAGAGGTAGGTGCCAATGTTGGTCCTTGTTCTTGAGTGCTATACATCAAGAATAAAGCAACACAATTGTTAACAATTAAAGACTTTCGTCCTTCGAAACATTATCTCCTTTGGGATATAATGATCTTCAGACGAAGGTCATGAAGGCAATACCTTCATCATTTTAGTAAATAAATGCAGATAAGGGTACATGAGGTACAAAAGAATACGAATAATTATTATGGATCATTAGATCGTTTTTTATTCCCATTAAATAAACAAGAATAAACATTAACGATATTAATATTACATTAATACCTTCAGCTTGCTGGGAGGCGAGAATGCTAAAGCGTTGCGAGAGTGATTACAAATCAACGTGAACAGTACTGTGGTACTATTCATCTATTTATAGGCACGGGATGTAGCCCGGACAAAATTACATTTATGTCCATGACGTGTAATTATAACCATAATACAAACTATTAAGGACTAGAGAGACTTTTCCTCCTTAAGTAGGAATCACCTTTCGTCTTTATCATAACGCCGAGCCAAAGCTCCTTTGGTAATAGCCTCGGCTTCCGTTTGTATCGTCTTTGGGTTGAATTTTCATATTACGACTGCCTTTGTATTGTCTTGCCGAAGGTGTTTTTCCTTGGAGACCTTCGGCGGAGAAGAAGACCCCCAACATAAGTGAAATGGAAAGATCAAGGGTGCAAAAGAATGTTGAAGAGCTTCGGGATTCCAAGGAGAGATGCTATCCTTGGAATGTGCCAAAAAGCTAAAAATAGTTTTACAAGGGTGGGAGCATACTCTTTGGAACAGAAGTTTATTCGCAGTGATCCCGAAGGGGTTATTCAGTGGATCGGTGAAGATGCCAAAGCTTTTGATGAAATACTCAGCGATCATGGGGACTTCTTCACTTTCGCCGGTGCACGAGGGGTCGCGACAATTTTAGAGAAGGCTGGTTGTGAACATGTTAAGGCCGTAGCCCATCCATAATCTATTTTCTTAGCAGATGACACCAAGGACCCCTCGACTGAAGCCTCTTTGCTAGGCGGGAGGTTTTACTCTGATGTTTGGATGAAGGGCAATCGTGATATGGCTGATGAAGCCATTAAAAAGAACGAGAAAGAATCTCACGACGCCCGAGAAGAGGCTAAACGAGCTAAAGAAGCTGCTGAACGCGCCAGGATTATAGGTACTTTTATTTAAGGTTTTGCTTCGTTGTTTTTCTAGCTTCGAAATTCACCATCATATTTTTACTGCAGCTGGCCTTTCACCACCATCGGTGCCGTACAATCCCAAAGTCGACCCGGTTATGAAAGAAGCTTTGGATATAATGAAGATTGCTAACGAAGTCATTGACAAAGTCATCGATAGACTATTACACGAAGCTACTAAAAAAGTGCTAAAGGAAGATTAAATTTTTGTATGCTTGAAAATGTAATGCTTGTGTATGGCTGTCGCCTTGTGTTAGAAACAAACATCAAGTATTTGTATATACATTAATGTAATATATCTCTTTGCGATGCATGAAATCTTCGTACGTACCGTTTTTGAGCCTTTGGCGAAAAAACAACTTCTGTTGGGGGCCTTCGTCTTCTGAAGGTCCTCAAAAACATGACTAACATGCTTTCCAAGTATAATATGCTATTACAGGGACCTTCGGACTTGGTATGGAACTGTACACATTGAGGAAAGCGCGGTCTAGGAGAAGGTCAAACCAGTTCCGAAGCTACTCGTAAAGATGCTTCGGCTTAGCGATGGATAATGTAACCGACCTAAAGGGGAAAAGGCTATCTGGACCTTGTGTCACACCCGGTTTAGAAGGCAACCGAATGCGAACCATGTCCGTGCCAGGATCAGCAATTCACGTACACAGCAGTTACATAACATGGACATCATCACACAGTGCTCAATAGTATTAAAAGGGGATAATAGTCGATTACATCATATGTCTGAGACATCCACATAGTCTTTACAATAATCAAAGTGCGAAAAAGAAACGTAGATACACGCGGCCTTCACAGGTGTTGACGCCTTTTTGGAGGCGTCAATCACTCAAAAGAACCAGCGGCGGTGCTCTCTGGTCAGGCGCGGACGGTCCGCGGGCGCAGGGCCGGACGGTCCGCGACCTGGCGCGAGGCAGCGGTGCTCTCTGGTCAGGCGCGAATGGTCCGCGACACAGGGCTGGACGGTCCGCGACCTGTGCAGGAGCTCGGGTTCCCTGCCTGACGGCCGACGGTCCGTGCCCTAGGGCCGGACGGTCCGTGACCTGGCGACAGGGTCGTCTTCCTCCTCCTTGCTGGAATCTAGATCTCGTCCCCTGGGGGGAAGAGATCTTAATGGTGCTCCGGGTCGACAGGTCACCCGGGCGTCCCCAGATGACGTGGAGTCGCCTAGGAATTAAGAGATCAATTCGAGGAAGAGGTCTTGGATGGACAACTAGATCTTGCCCCCCGGGAGGGGTGAGATCCTAGGGTCGTCTTGGGATCGGCAGGCCACCCAAGACGGATCTAGATGACGTAGAGTCGAATAGGGGTGGAGGTGGATATGTGGAAGACTACAACTAGAACTATGCACATCTACTCCTAGGGCAGGAAAAAGTAAATAAGGTAATTGGTTCGATTGGAATGTGTTCGGGGGTTCTCAATCGGCCGTACCCCTTTATATTTATAGGGGAGGAGGTCTGGACCTTTTCCTAAGAGATAGCAACAAACTCCCACACGATTAGATGGATAACCACGCACGAGATAAGGATAATATCAGAGTTAATCTAATCTCGGACACGCGGACCGTCCGGGCCCAAGGGCCGGACCGTCCGCTCATTTTGGTGCCCAACATATGCCCCCCCTGCCTTTTGGTGGAGCTTGGCGAACAAAAGCGTCAGTGAAAACTTCGGAAATAATTGACCTCATGAGCTTTTGTTCCCGATGTAAGGACTCAGCTCGATGCAAGTCATCGGCTCTTGCGATCAGATAATATAAATAATTGATGGAACTTTAATGCACAGAGGCCGTTTCGGATCGCATCCTCTTCGGCCATGTCTACCTGATCAACCTGTCAGCAGGCAAAAACTTGTGGTGCCCCAGCCCAAATAAGCAAACGGATTAGGCCAGTAATACGAATTCATCGTCGTACCACCCCACACATGAGCAGGACAACACATCGGCAATGGATAGAACGGGAACGCACCCATGCTATCTCTGGAGGAGGATGACAAGGCGATCTTGGTTGTGCTGCCCTTTGGGTCCGTTTAGTCGGCTTTTGCT
This sequence comes from Zea luxurians, assembly GCA_029449295.1. Taxonomy (NCBI): domain Eukaryota; kingdom Viridiplantae; phylum Streptophyta; class Magnoliopsida; order Poales; family Poaceae; genus Zea; species Zea luxurians. The sequence continues at coordinate 9,156 of JAOPSE010001710.1, forward strand.
TTCGCACAGGTCGCCCTTTTGACTTCGTTTGTTTTATTGGCTGGTTGTGTGGAACGGCCTTCTTCATATATTTGGCAAGCAACTGACCAAAAGTAGGGCCGACTCTACTGAGTCGTCCAGACGTCTTAGTAGTGTTTTGTTTCCTAACACTTGTGTTGAAACGTTGTGGGTCCGATGGTCTGAGGTTGCTGCTTCTGACCATCTGCGGGACCGTCCGGCCATCATAGCCGGACTGTCCGCGCCTGTCTCGGACTGTTCAGGCCTTAGTACCCGGATCATCCGGCGTACGCAGGACAAGTGACCGTGATCGGGGTGTCCCGATCGTGCTTGCCCCCCCGGTGCCTCCGGTCTTTCTTTTGTCCGGAGCCTTCAGAGTAACCATTCTGCGTGACATATTTGGTGTGCGAGGATCACCAATGACGATATTTTTATTTTACTTTTATCGGCCGCACAAGGCTGAATTGTGGCCTTTTTGCTCGTGGGCTCTAATGTGGTGACAGGAACAGGTGGCCTGTCAATCCTTACCTCCTTTTGAAACCTCAACCCGGCCTTCGTTATAGCCGATTGTATTTGCCGACGAAAGACAACACAATCATTGGTGTTATGAAGAAAGGAGCCCATGCCATTTACAATATATAACGCCCTTTTAATTCTTCAGCCGGAGGAATTATATGTGATAATTTAATATTACCATGTTAAGCAACTCCTCAAATATTTTATCACACTTAGTAATATTAAATGTGAACTTAACCTTTTCCTTTTGTGTCGAGTGCGGGTGAGAGCGACAGAAGGTTTGGCCTTAGTGGGCCAAACAAACTCATGTGACCTTTTTGTTCTTGGGGCTTGGGTGGGCCGGTTATATTTATGTCGGCCTTCCGCACTAGGCGGATCACAGGTGACTTCTGGTGCTCCGGACGGTCCGACCTGCACAGTCGGACGGTCTGCGGGTGGATCGACGGTCCAGTAATATCCTCGGACTGTCCGGTCACGTCAGGGCAACACCTGTGACCCTTGCGGTGGGCTCTGTGTAACTTCGGACTGTCCGGCGTAGGGTGCCGGACGGTCTGACGGAGGGTTGGATGGTCCGCGATTGTGTGCGGACGGTACGGCCGTGCTTAGGGTTGACTCACCATTTAGCGAGATGGTGATGACGGTCGTCCTAGATATGAGTTCATCGGCATACCAGAATATGGCTGGGGAAACCCATTTGCCGCCGATGTGTTTGGCACAATTGTTTCATCGCCTAATTTATGTGATAAAAAATTAGGCATGTGAGTTTTTCCTAATGCATGTGCCATCCTCTCTATATCCTCCGTGATACTTTTAATCCGATTATCAAAAGAAATTTTAATAGATGGAATATCATCGGCTGACCTGGCATCACTATTGTGGGGAGCTGTTGCAGCACGGCTAACATATAATCGGCGTTTATCTCCCTCTCTTGGACGGTCTTCTGGTGGCAGTCTACCTTGAAGTGCGAGAGGTACCACTTATCCGCCACCTTGAGCACCTGATCCTTTTGTCGGTGGGCCTCCTCGTCTATTTTCTTCATGTCATCTTCTAATCTTTATGCTTAGCGACCGATAAATTAGTCAGCCTTGCGTTGCTGTTTGGAGAAGCACTGTTGAGATCTTTAGAATCGGCCATGTAAGCCTGATTTTGTAGATCTGCAACTTCGTCCCTAGCGGAGTCGCCAAAAAGTATGTTGACGCCTTTTTGGAGGCGTCAATCACTCAAAAGAACCGGCGGCGGTGCTCTCTGGTCAGGCGCGACGGTCCGCGACCTGGCGCGAGGCGGCGGTGCTCTCTGGTCAGGGCGCGGACGGTCCGCGACACAGGGCCGGACGGTCCGCGACCTGGTGCAGGAGCTCGGGTTCCCTGCCTGACGGCCGGACGATCCGCGCCCTAGGGCCGGACGGTTCGTGACCTGGCGACAGGGTCGTCTTCCTCCTCCTTGCTGGAATCTAGATCTCGTCCCCTGGGGGGAAGAGATCTTAATGGTGCTCCGGGTCGACAGGTCACCCGGGGCGTCCCCAAACGACGTGGAGTCCGCCTAGGAATTAAGAGATCAATTCGAGGAAGAGGTCTTGGATGGACAACTAGATCTTGCCCCCGGGAGGGGTGAGATCCTAGGGTCGTCTTGGGATCGGCAGGCCACCCAAGACGGATCTAGACGACGTAGAGTCGAATAGGGGGTGGAGGTGGATATGTGGAAGACTACAACTAGAACTATGCTACATCTACTCCTAGGGCAGGAAAAGTAAATAAGGTAATTGGTTCGATTGGAAATGTGTTCGGGGGTTCTCAATCGACCGTACCCCTTTATATTTATAGGGGAGGAGGTCTGGACCTTTTCCTAAGAGATAGCAACAAACTCCCACGCGATTAGATGGATAACCACGCACGAGATAAGGATAAATATCAGAGTTAATCTGATCTCGGGACACGCGGACCGTCCGGGCCCAAGTGGCCGACCGTCCGCTCATTTGGTGCCCAACAACAGGCAGCCGACTAGGGTTGCTGCTAACCCACTCCTAGAACTCGTAGTAATCTTGGAACTCCTGGAAGTCTCCTTTCCACAGCTTCACCTTCTCCTGAGCAGTGGTTGCAATGCGGACAACCTGGGGATGGGGGGTTTGGTGTGTAAAGTAAGGGTGAGTACACATCAACATACTCAGCAAGTATCCTGTTTGGCTGTAGTGGACTAGCTTTAGGTGGGGGTAAGTCAAGCAGTTGCCTTTTAGTTGGTCAGATTATTATCAAATAGTAGAGAAAGCCAGGTTTTAGAATTAACCCACGTTATTAACCCGATGTATCCTTTCCAATGGAAAGAATACCACTTACCAGAGTCAATACCAAAACCACCATTCTCATTGCCACCTGTAATCCGAATATCTCTAATCAAATACCACTAAATCACTGGAGCTCCCTTGGCCGCTCATAACCGCGAGCACGGCTGATATATCAGTTTTCATAACACTCTGCAGAGGTTGCACACTTTACCCACAAGCCGTGATTTCCCTTCTGCCCGGGAGATCATGACTCTCCATTGATCACTACCAAGGTGACCCAGCAGGGTATCACTATGTAGCCTTTACAAAGATTCCCCGGGGCTGTAGCTGCCCGTTAGGTTCCTAAATGTACCACACTCCTCCCCAAGGGACAAATCAACCTTGGCAGAGCGAGCCGCATACACCAAGCCCCATTGACGGCACAAACGGCTAAGCGAACTACACCCCGGTTCCTCTAATTATTCAGCTAAGGGCGTCCCATTCAACCTTCATGGTTGCACTGTTTTCCCGGGCGGTCATCCAACAAATAGGTCCTTACGGAGAGGCACTCGAGAAACCGCTCGAGCCCCCTTAAATGTCACGAGTATAATATCATAAATAAGAGGGAAAACAACGTATCACAGATAATTTTCATCATGTTCATTGATTAGAGTTGAGCAATAGCATAAAGCTAAATAATAATAATCCAACCCAGACAGGTAGACAAGGACATGGATAACAAAAGCTAGTCAATCTTTAAGTATAAATGTGAAAATTGTGGGAGGTGAATTAAGAATGTATAGGACAAAGATAGGTCAAGGGACACTTGCCTCCACCAACCGACTGCTGCTCAGGGGCTTCTCCTGCAAGTTCTTCGGGCTCCTCAACCAGATCGTTTTCTATAACGAGCGCAAACATACATACATCCACACATTTAATACAAGGAACAGTACACCATACAATAGAATGCAATAAATAAACAGACGTTCCACGCGGGCTCGCAATTACGGTTAAGGAAGAGAAAGAGAAAAAGACAGTCGAGAAATGATCACATTACATTATTATAAATTAAACCACTCGCTTAATAGAAGGGAATTAATTTGGACACTACGTTTAGCATAAAGTAAAGTCATGTTCATGTTTAATCATTATAAGCAGATGAAGATAAATCAAAAGGATTGTCGCGCGGCGAGACGCGCGACATAACACTTTAAATCGAATTAGGAAATCAACGACTCGTCGCGTGACAGAGCGTACAACGAGACACTTGCATTAATTATAAAGAGATGTTAAGCATCATGCGATGAAACGCACGACGACATACGTCAATAGAGCCGAGTTAAAGTGGAACGTCGCGCGACTGGACCGCACGACGTCACATATTAAAACAACCTGAAATTAAGATGGATCGTCGCGCGACGAAAGCGCGCGACGCAGCACATTAATAGAATCTGAAATTAAACAAATTCGTCGTGCGACGAAGCGCGCGACGCAGCACGCTAATTAATGGAGTTTGAAATAATTAAAAACCAAGAATAATCACCGCGCGCGTGGGGTTGCGCACGCGGGAACATGTTTGGGGGGTAAACGGGGGAGCGCGAGGCCGCGCCGAGGCCACACGAGCCGCGCAGGAGGCCGAGGCCGCGCGCAGGGGGCTGTCGCCGGGGCCGGGGCCGCCGCGGGGGGAGCAGGGCGGGACGCGCCGCCGCGGGGGAGGGAGCAGGGGCAGGCGCCGCTGCGGGGAGGGGGCAGGGGCGAGCACCGCCGCGGGGGAGGGAGCAGGGGCTGGGGTCGCGCCGGAGCGCAGGGGCGCGCGAGCAGGGGAGAAGGGGAGGGCGCGCGCAGGGAAGAGAAGGGGAGGGGAGAGGGAGAGGAGAGAGAGAGAAAGGAGAAGGGAGGGGAGCTCACCTCGGGGATCCAACTCCGGCGATTACCGTCTCCAAAACCTAGGGCACCACAGGAGAGAGAGAGATGGGAGAGGGAGAGGTTGCTGTGCGGGAGAAATCAAATGAGGCAAATGGATCTGGGGAAGGGGGGGGGGGCGCATGGAGTGGGCAGGGGCGCCAGGGGCGCGCAGGTCGGACCGGGCCGGGCTGGGTGGGTCACATCGCAGATCGAAACCCACGACACGCATGACCATTAAACGGACTCCAATCGCGAACCAAAAATCGAGACGGAACAAGACGAACACGCAATATCAGACAAAGAAATGCGTTTCAGCATGATGCAGCACCCATGACACTTAGGTTTTGTTTATACATGACACGAACACCTGTCACTATACTGGTTTTGAAATTGGGAAGAAGGAGCGAAATGGGAAGAGAAAAGAGAGTAACCACCCGAATTTGGTGAGTGAAAAGAGGAAAAAAATTCTACCCCCAAATTCAGGGCGTTACAAACCTATCCTCCTTAAAAGAATCTTGGCCTCGAGATTCAAGGTTGGCTAGCAAAGAGCTCAGGGTATTTAGCCATCAGATCATCTTCACGCTCCCAGGTTGCTTCTTCCTCAGAGTGGTGATTCCATCTGACTTTGCACATTCTGATGGTCTTCCTTCGGGCGACTCTGTCTGCAGTCTCAAGGATTTGCGTTGGCTTCTCAATATAGGTCAAGTCCTCCTGGACCTCAAGACCCTCCACTGGCAACTGCTCTTCTGGCACACGCAGACATTTCTTCAACTAAGATACATGAAAGACATTATGCACTACGACAAACCCTCTAGCAAACTGAGCTGATAGGCCACTTCTCCACGCCTTGCGAGAATCTGATACGGACCAATGTAGCGGGGTGCTAGCTTGCCTTTGACTCCGAATCTTCTGACTCCTCTGATCGGTGACACTTTCAGATAGACAAAATCTCCAACTTCGAAACTCAGCTCTCTTCTCCTTGTGTCTGCATAGCTTCGCTGCCTTGATTGTGCTATCTTCATATTCTCCCGAACCATCTTAATGTTCTCTTCAGCTTCAAGCAGAATGTCTGGCTCAAACACTTGCTTTTCTCCAGGCTGATCCCATTGCAATGGAGTTCTACAACTCCTTCCATAGAGCGCCTGAAATGGTGACATCTACAAGCTGGCCTGGTAACTGTTGTTATAGGAGAACTCTGCATAAGGCAATCTCTTGTCCCATCTGGATTGATCTTGCAACGCACATGCTCTCAACATGTATTTAGGATTTGATTGGTCCTTTCAGTTTGACCATCTGTCTACGGATGATAGGCGGAACTGAAATTCAGATGTGTGCCCAAGGCTTCATGCAACTGCTGCCAGAAAATGAGAGGTGAACTGCGTTCCTCTGTCTGACACTATCTTCTTTGGCACACCATGAAGACAAATGATCCGAGACATGTACAATTCTGCCAATACTGCACTGCTGTAGTTGGTCTTAACAGGTATGAAGTGGGCTGACTTGGTCAAGCGATCCACCACTACCCAAATGGAATCATAGCCGGCTCGAGTGCGAGGCAATCCGACTATGAAATCCATACCGATTTCATCCCATTTCCACTGAGGAATTTGCAAACAGTTGCAACAATCTAGCCGGTCTCTGGTGCTCTGCTTTGATCCATCGACAACTGTCACACATAGCCACATGCTCTGCGATTTCCCTCTTCATTCCATACCACCAGAATTTCTTCTTCAGATCCTGATACATCTTCTCACTTCTAGGGTGAATCGAATAAGTTGTCTCATGAGCTTCCTTGAGGATCAACTCCCGAATAGACTGGACATTGGGAACACACAAGCGGTCTTGAACCATATCACACCTTCTGCATCTTCCCGAAAATCTTTGCCTCTGCCTTCTAGAATCAGTCGCCGGATTTCACTGATCTTCTCATCATTCCTCCGCGCTTCTTTGATTTCCCGCTCCAGGGTAGGTTCCAATTCAATTGTGACTCCTCGCGTGTTGTTCAGAAATCCGAGACTCAACCTGTCAAACTCTTTGGCCAACTCATAAGGCATCGGACGAGCGACCATCAGATTGACTTGACTCTTCCTGCTTAAAGCATCTGCCACCACATTCGCTTTACCTGGATGGTAATGAATCTCCAATTCATAGTCTTTGATCAACTCTAACCATCTTCGTTGCCTCATATTCAACTCTGACTGAGTGAATATGTACTTCAGACTCTTGTGGTCTGTGTAAACATCACATTTCTGCCCATACAGATAGTGCCTCCATGTCTTCAGTGCGTGAACCACTGCTGCCAACTCTAGGTCATGGATTGGGTAATTTTGCTCATGAACCTTCAGCTATCAGGACGAGTAAGCCACAACTCTTCCCTCTTGCATCAACACACATCCCAAACCTATGTAACAAGCATCACAATACACCGAGAAGGGCTTGTGCACATCAGGCAAGACTAAGACAAGCGCTGTAGTAAACTTCTCTTTCAGCGTTTCAAACGCCTCCTGGCATTTCTGGGTCCACTTGAACTCGACCTTGTTGCCTAGTAACGCTGTCATTGGTTTCGCAATCTTCGAAAACCCTTCAATGAATCGCCGATAGTATCCGGCCATTCCAATGAAGCTCTTGATTCCTCGAGCATCTGTTGGCGCTTTCCAATTTAGAATGTCTACAACTTTCTTTGGATCCACATCCAATCCTTCTTTGTTGATTATATGACCCAGGAACAGGACTTCACTGATCCAGAACTCACACTTGCTCAACTTTGCATACAGCTGGTGCTCTCGCAATCTCTGCAATACCATCCTCAAATGATCTGCATGCTCTTCTTCACTTTGAGAATATATCAGAATGTCATCAATAAATACCACCACAAATTTATCAAGGTAATCCATGAATACGCTGTTCATCAGATTCATGAAGAAGGCTGGCGTGTTTGTTAGGCCGAAAGACATCACAGTGAACTCATACAACCCATACTTGGTAATGAATGCCGTCTTCGGAATGTCTGAAGGTCGGATCCTGAGCTGATGATAACCTGACCTCAGATCTATCTTGGAGAACACGTTGGCTCCTCTCAACTGGTCGAACAGATCTTCTATTCTGGGCCAGGGGTACTTGTTCTTGATGGTGACCTCATTCAGAGCTCGATAATCAATACACATCCTTCTGGTGCCATCTTTCTTCTCCACAAATAGGACAAGGGCGGCCCAAGGCGAGGTGCTTGGCCGGATGTAACCTTTCTCTGACAGCTCATCAATCGGCTTCTTAAGTTCAACCAACTCAAGTCCAGATATTCTGTAAGCTCTCTTAAAGATGGGGGTGGTGCCAGGAAGAAGCTCTATAGCAAACTCAACTTTTCGCTCTGGTGGCATACCTGGTAAGTCCTTTGGAAACACATCTGGGAACTCGGACACAACCTTGATACTCTCAATTGGGTCTGCTTCACTGCTATCGACAGCCATCTGATAACAACTTCCTTTCTTCGGCTCAGGCGGGACTAACTCGGTCACCACTTCCTCTCCTAGTGGGGACACCAACTTGATTGTCCTCTTATCACAACTGATAACTGCCTGATACTTATCTAGCCAATTCATCCCTAGGATGACATCTATTCCCTGAGTACCCATTACTATGAGATTAGCAGGAAACGCTATCCCCCTTATTTCCACACTTACTTTCAAACAAATGCTATCGGCTCGGATTCTACCATCGGCTGAGTCAATTTGAATGGGGGTTGACATGGTAGTTACTGGAAGATTATGTGCTTCTACCCATGATGCAGTTATAAAAGAATGCGTTGCTCCAGTATAAAATAACACTTCTGCAATATGGGAGTCGACTGGAAACATACCTACTATCATGCCGGGGGTCTCCTGAACTGCTTCAGCCTCCAAGTGGTTCAGTCTCCCATGGTTGTAGCGTGGCTGAGAGCGGTTGCCTGCTTCAGGCTGAGGCACATTCTGCTTTGCTGGGGCATTGGGACCGGACTGCTACTGGACTGCCTTCTTCGGACATTGCATCACCCAATGGCTTTGCTCTCCACAATGGAAGCATGCTCTACTTCCGCCTTGAACTGGTGCTGTTTGACTGTTCTGTTGGTTTGATGGGGCAGGGAGACGAGGTGCCTGCTGATTCTGCCTCTGGAATTGGCCTCCTCCTGACTGATTGTTCTAGCGATTCTGATGCTGATGCTGAGGATACTGCCTTTGGAACTGCTGCTGCTGAGGTGGATGCTGGTTCTGCCTGAACTGCTGAGGTGGATTGCCTGAGAAACGAGGACGATTGCTGCTTCCAGACTGAGGTCCACTGATCTTACGCTTGCGATCCTCCATCTCTTTGCGCTTCCTCTCCGTCATGATTGTTCTGTCAATTAGGTGCTGAAATGTCGATAAGGTATGATTCATCAGCTGATACTGAAGAGGGTCAACCAAACCTCTCAGGAAGCGATACACTCGCTTGGCGTCGGTGTTGACATCCTTAGGAGCATAGCGAGACTGCTGCAGAAACCTGTCCCGGTACTCACTTACATACAATGACCCTTGCTTGAGGGCCAAGAACTCCTCCTTTTTCACTATCATCAGACCTGCAGGAACATGGTACTGACGGAAGCTACCTCTGAATTCTTCTCAGGTGATGATGTTAGGGTTGGCATGGGTGGCGACGTAAGACTCCCACCAGGACTGGGCTGCTCCTCTCAATAGACGGGGACCATACAGGACTTTCTCCCTGTCATCACACTAAGCGGTATGCAACTCCTGCTCCACTGTGCGCAACTAGTCTTCAGCATCCATGGGGTAAGAAGAATGAGCAAACGTTGGGGGATGACCTCTCATGAATTCAGCACGCTCGTCTCTGGGCATCTGAGGCATCTGAGGCTGAGGTGGTGGCTGTTGCTGTTGCTGCTGCTGAATGGTGGCCAAAGTCTGACAAATGGCTTGAACTGCCTGAGTCTGCATCAGAAACATCTGCTCGATTGACATCGGGGGTAGGGGCGGCAGTTGATGTTGCTGGGGTGCCTCATCCTGCGGGGCTGCCTGCTCCTGCTGAGCACGCCTTCCTCCTCTACGCCTGTTTTCTGACATCTGCAGAATGCAACCACACATCAGAACTGATTTGGCAAATCTTGCAGCATAAGAAAAGGGTATAGAATTCTCCACAACACTGAACAGACGAACATCTTCACTAATCTCCAACACAGACCAACACAGCTTCTCAGATAAAGAGGAAAGTGGAATAAAAGGTTTCCCAACTAGACAGCTAACTTTACTAACATATAATAGATAAACCAAAATGCAGGGGATACCCACACTCTGGTGACAGTCATTACAAAGATCCAAATCCAGCATAGTTCACCATGACAAACATAAATGCATAGGATAAGCAAACTACCCTGTCTAACTAAGACTAACTAAAAGCAAGACTAACGCTAAGACTATAGCTTCTATGTATATATCTTCGTATTAATTACAAGATCCGACGCTGACGATCTATGGTTCTAAATTTATCTTGGTCTTGCAGTCAGGGTTGCCATAAGACTGGTGTCCACGCCGAGGTGAGCGGTACGGGTGTTGAGTCCCGACGGGAGCGGGGGAACCATCATCTAGGTGACGACGCTCCGCGCGCTCAGCCCGCAGCTGGGCGATCTCAGCACGAGCCCTACTCAGCTCGTCTAATGCATGGTCCAGCTCCGTGTTTAGCACGGAGGCTAGGTTGACTGTGCTGCTCAACCTAGGATTGTCCTCGCAAATAGGTGAGACAATCACGCCTCCTGTGCTGCCAGATGGACGGTGGGGGTAAGACTTCAGGTTGAGACCGTCGGCTACCCCGCCGAGAACCGAGTAGTAGTGCGAAAGCGCACGCCGTGCGGCATCTTGCATGGCCGCCTCAGCTGAGTCCCGCTCAGAGATGGAATAGTGCTCTAAGCAGACCTCCGCACCCCGGAGACTGTTCTTCGGACGGCGCACCAAGCAGGTCTCCTCCCAGCGGTCCGGGTAGACCCCACGACTGTGTTGGAAGACCACACAGCGATACTCGATAGACCAAGTACGCCGGTCAAGTGCCCGACGTAGCAGGGTGTCGAGCGCATCGTGGAAGTGACACCCGCGAGCAACGTCGCGAGTGATGGGTCGAGCAACCCATCCTTCCGGCTCCTGGTCAGCAGAAAAGTCGGTGTCGTGGCTCGAGCTGCTGTCGCCACCTCTGTCGTCTGGGTCACCTCCAGCAGCTACTCCAGCGGCTGGGGTGCTCAGTGGTGGTGCAGGGGGTGCCTCTAGGGGAAGCACGGGGGAGCAGCTCCTCATAGACTCTATCTCCTGCTGGAGCGAGAAAGAAGAGCCCTGCTGCTCCTATCGTCGACGCTCCTGCTCCTCATGCAGGCGGTGGTGCAGCCTCTCCAAGTGGCTGGACTGACCGGTCACCGAACGGCGAAGTGGACGCTCCGCGAGACGAGAGGGTAAGAAGGGGATGACAGATTTCCGTGTGGTGTGTCTTAGACGAGCCATCTACAAAAGACACCGCAAGCATAAGAGTGAGAACAGAACTAGTATGACCAGCAAGTAGTAAACCATAAATAAATGAGGAATTAGAATAAACAAAAAGACTTTTTAGCAAGGTATAATATATAGTAGAACATAGGTTTGGTTGATATGACCAACTTTTGAAGGGATACCAAAGTCAAGGCAGGGACAGAGGTCTATAATCCTTAGAACGACCATTCTACTCTAGGTTAGCGGTCCTACAGTCAGCCTGGCTTTGATACCACCTATGTCACACCCGGTTTTAGAAGGCAAACTGAATGCGAACCATGTACGTGCCAGGATCAGCAATTCACATACACAACAGTTACATAACATGGACATCATCACACAGTGCTCAAATAGTATTAAAAGGGGAATAATAGTCGATTACATCATATGTCTGATACATCCACATAGTCTTTACAATAATCAAAGTGCGGAAAAGAAACGTAGATACACGCGGCCTTCACAGGCAGCCGACTGGGGGTTGCCGCTAACCCACGCCTAGAACTCGTCGTAATCTTGGAACTCCTGGAAGTCTCCTTCCACGGCTTCACCTTCTCCTGAGCAGTGGTTGCAATGCGGACAACCTGGGGATGGGGGGGTTTGGTGTGTAGAGCAAGGGTGAGTACACATCAACATACTCAGCAAGTATCCTGTTTGGCTATAGTGGACTAGCTTTAGGTGGGGGTAAGTCAAGCAGTTGCTTTTAGTTGGTCAGATTATTATTACTAGTAGAGAAAGCCAAGTTTTAGAATTAACCCACGTTATTAACTCGATGTACCCTTTCCAAACGGAAAGAATACCACTTACCAGAGTCAATACCAAAACCACCATTCTCATTGCCACCTGTAATTCGAATATCTCTGATCAAATACCACTAATCACTGGAGCTCCCTTGGCCGCTCATAACCGCGAGCACGGCTGATATATCAGTTTTCATAACACTCTGCAGAGGTTGCGCACTTTACCCACAAGCCGTGATTTCCCTTTCTGCCCGGAGATCATGACTCTCCATTGATCACTACCAAGGTGACCCAGCAGGGTATCACTACGTAGCCTTTACAAAGATTCCCCGGGGCTGTAGCCACCCGTTAGGTTTCCTAAATATATCGCACTCCTCCCCAATGGACAAATCAACCTTGGCAGAGCGAGCCGCATACACCGAGCCTCATTGACGGCACAACGGCTAAGCGAACTACACCCCGGTTCGTCTAATTATTCAGCTAAGGGCGTCCCATTCCACCCTCATGGTTGCACTGTTTTCCCGAGCGGTCATCCAACAAACAGGTCCTTACGGAGAGGCACTCGAGAAACCGCTCGAGCCTCCTTAAATGTCACGAGTATAATATCATAAATAAGAGGGAAAACAACGTATCATATATAATTCTCATCATGTTCATTGATTAGAGTTGAGCAATAGCATAAAGCTAAACAATAATAATCCAACCCAGATAGGTAGACAAGGACATGGATAACAAAAGCTATTCAATCTTTAGGTATAAATGTGAAATGCGGGAGGTGAATTAAAGAATGTATAGGACAGAGATAGGTCAAGGGACACTTGCCTCCACCAACCGACTGCTGCTCAGGGGCTTCTCCTGCGAGTTCTTTGGGCTCCTCAACCAGATCGTTTTCTATACGAGCGCAAACATACATACATCCACACATTTAATACAAAGGAACAGTACACCATACAATAGAATGCAATAAATAAACAGACGTTCCACGCGGGCTCACAATTACGGTTAAGAGAGAAAGAGAAAAAGACAGTCGAGAAACGATCACGTTACATTATTATATATTAAACCACTCGCTTAATAGAAGGGAATTAATTTGGATACTACGTTTAGCATAAAGTAAAGTCATGTTTCATGTTTAATCATTATAAGCAGATGAAGATAAATCAAAAGGATTGTCGCGCGGTGAGATGCGCGACATAACACTTTAAATCGAATTAGAAAATCAATGACTCGCCGCGCGACAGAGCGCACAACGAGACACTTGCATTAATTATAAAGAGATGTTAAGCATCGCGTGACGAAACGCATGACGACATACGTCAACAGAGCCGAGTTTAAAGTGGAACGTCGCGCGACTGGACGCTCGACGTCACATATTAAACAACCTGAAATTAAGATGGATCGTCGCACGACGAAGCGCGCGACACAACACATTAATAGAATCTGAAATTAAACAAATTCGTCACGCGACGAAGCACGTGACGCAACACACTAACTAACGAAGTTTGAAATTAATTAAAAACCAAGAATAATCACCGTGCGCGTGGGATTGCGCACGTGGGAACACGTTGGGGGTAAATGGGGGAGCGCGAGGCCGCGCCGAGGCCACGCGAGCCACGCCGGGGGCCGGGACGCCACGCGCAGGGGGCCGAGGCCGCGCGCAGGGGGCCGTCAGCGGGCTGGGGCCGCCGCGGGGGAGCAGGGGCAGGACGCGCCGCCGTGGGGAGGGAGCAGGGGCGGGCGCCGCCGCGGGGTGGGGTAAGGGCGAGCGCCGCCGCGGGGGAGGGAGCAGGGGCGGGGGTCGCGCCGGGGTGCAGGGGCGAGCAGCGCCGGGGCAGGGGCGCGCGCAGGGGAGAAGGGGAGGGCGCGCGCTGGGAAGAGAAGGGGAGGGAGAGGGAGAGAGAGAGAGAAAGGAGAAGGGAGGGGAGCTCACCTCGGGGATCTAACTCCAGCGATCACCGTCTCCAAAACCTAGGGCACCACGGGAGAGAGAGAGATGGGAGAGGGAGAGGTTGCTATGTGGGAGAAATCAAATGAGGCAAATGGATCTAGGGAAGGGGGGGCGCATGGGGTGGGCAGGGGCGCCAGGGGCGCGTGGGCCAGACCGGGCCGGGCTGGGCTGGGTCACATCGCGGATCGAAACCCACGACACACATGACCATTAAACGGACTCTAATCGCGAACCAAAAACCAAGACAGAACGAGACGAACACGCAATATCAGACAAAGAAATGTGTTTCGGCATGATGCAGCACCCATGACACTTAGGTTTTGTTTATACATGACACGGACACCTGTCACTATACTGGTTTTGAAATTGGGAAGAAGGAGCGAAACGGGAAGAGAAAAGAGAGTAACGCCCGAATTTGGTGAGTGAAAAGAGGAAAAAAATTCTACCCCCAAATTCAGGGCGTTACACCTTGTCAGATTGTTCTTGAGTTAATAGTGAATGTCATGGGCATGAATGTAATTTCACACAGGCTACGTCCTGTGCCTATAAATAGGTGAACAGTACCCCCGTACTATTCACGCTAACTTGTATTCGCTCGTGCATCACACTCGTATCTTTACCTTCTGTCAAGACGAAGGTACAAATGTAATTCAATATTGCTTTTATTCATTCATGACTATATAAAAAAGGACACATAAATGATGTTATATGATTATTCATGTTATTTCTTATGTTTCATATGCTTCTTCTTTCATCAATGTAAACTGTGATGATGAAGGTATGTCCTTCATGACCTTCGTTCGAAGATCATTATATCCTAAGGGAAATAATGCTTCAAAGGACGAAGGGCATTAAACATTAACTTCTTTCTGTGTTGCCTTGTTCTTAATTCATAGCATTTGAGAACAAGCCCCCAACATTGGCGCCCACCTCGAGTGAACTCATTCGACCACTTTCGGCAAGATGTGACCTTCGTCATGCCGCCGAAGAAAGCTTCAGGGCTAGGGGCTGCACTGCAGCCACTAGACGTCAACCAGGACACGCTGCGTGAAGCCCGAACTCAAAAGAGGAAGGCTACAAGTCCAACCCCTAAAGAGGACGAGCTAGATCAGGAGATAAGGGACCTCGAAGCTATTCATCAACAGGTCTAGAGGAAAAAGGAGAAGATGCTTTGCCTCTCCGAATTATAGAGGAAGATTGATGAAGCTGCTGAGGAAATGCGTCATCTCACTCAAGATGACCAGGACCGAAGACCTCCACAGAGAGAGCTTCGTCAAGACAATTGCTACAATGATGATGATTGGTATGAAGATTTCCATCATGGAAATTTTGCTTTTGATGATGCTTCTCCTCTATCAGCAGAACTGCAGGCTACAACATGGCCCCCATCATACAAGCCACCTCAGCTCCCCATGTATGATGGGCACTCAGATCCAAAGCAGTTTTTTGATGAGCTATGAAGCAACTATATCTTCGTACGGGGGCAACACTGCAGTCATGGCAAAATCCTTTGTCATGGTAGTCCGAAGCGTGGCCCAGATGTGACACCCCAGTGTCACCTAGGGTTTCTCTCAAGTGCTAACCCAAGAATTAACATTTTATGTGAGCCAAATTAAGCATGAAGCATCAAATTAACTTAAGAATAAAAGATCCACTAAGTTTATGTCTAAAGGAATCATGTTCAAAACAAATGAGATTTTCAAAAGAGCAAAATGTTGAAACCCTAATACCAACCCTAATTGAGCTCTTTAAGTAGAATTGAAGAAAAGGGGCAAAAGACTATGAAAAATATAAAATCATAGCTTAGGCCAAATATAAACATTGAAGTATACTAAATAAGCTACAATAAAGATTATGAAAGCTTGTCCAAAATAGTTTAATAAAAACCCTAAAACAAGCTTCTCAAGTGGGGATTCAATAGGGATTTTAGAAATTCAGAATTCTGAATTTCAGCCCTTGAGCGAAAGACCGAGCGTGTTCACCTTGATCCCTAGCTCTAATCCTAATGACCCCATTGACAAAATTGTGCCTAACTAACCCCTCTGTCACATGCCAGAAGATGGCATTGGGACACGAGCCCTAGACACGACAAAACCCAGGATTTGCCTCGGGCTCGGGCAGGGAGACAAACCAGACTTCAGTGCTCCAAATCTTTGAAACCAGTAGGCAAAATCCTATGACCCCCACAAAAGATCGGTAGCTTATAGGGAGGAGAAGAGGTTTTGTGCACTGACCAAGGTGAGAGCAGGCTCGGATGAATGACCACACGCGCCAGAACTTGGGCAGAATGAACGCGCACACGTGTTCGACTCTGGTCGGCAAGCCGGCGTTCACCCAACCCACGCGCGCGCTCGCCCCAGCGTTCGGTCAAGTCCGCCGCGCGCCCTCGCCCTCGGCCGTGCTTGCCCGCGCCTATAAAGCCTCCTCGGGCGCACCTCACTTCACCCCGTGCTCACCTTCACCGGCCAGACACCCCTCCTTAGCTCCGGCGAGCTCTTTTCCGCCCACCATTGCCACCCGAGCCTCGACCACCGTGGCCAGCCCACTCCAGTCGCTTCCAAGCTGCGCCAGCCACTCGGATAGCTTTGCCAATAGCTTGTGAAGCTCCTCAAGCTCTCGGACCCGGCAGAACTTCACCGGAAAGCCAAGATCGTCCTCACTGGACTTCGGTCGCCCGCCTGCGCGTGTAGACCAAGCAATCCGGTGAGCCGTTCTTCAATTCCTCGCGCACACACCCTCCTTGATCCCTGGTGAAGCTCTTTGACCTGTTTGATTGGTCAATTGTGTCCTGGATAGGCCAGACTCCTCGCCACCGATGAGCTCCCCAGCGACCCGCACATCGCCGTGACCCTCAGGACCTCCCCTACACCCTCGACCACCTCACCAGAGTAGTCTCGCCGCCAGTAAGCCCCACCGCCCTTTCCTCCACCGCGGGTACTATTTGATTTGGAGGAAGGACCTTGGGTTAGGATTAGAAGAACCCAGGGGGTTTTCTGAACTGTCAGCGACTCACTTGAATAGTAGCCCAATGACTAGTCTGTAAGGAAACTTGAAAACACCCGCCAGGGACCCCGTTGCAAAGTAGTTTTCCTTTTAATCATTTCTGTTTAATCTTTTTAATGAACAGAGAACTTAGGAAATTCATAACTTAAGAAATACTTAACCAAAAATTGTCAAACCAATTTTGTTGGATTCTAAATATTATGGACTACTAACTAAAAATACTAAACCCCATACTTTCTGTTCTAAATTTTAGTATTTAGAAATAAATACAGAAACTGACCAAACCTTATTTAATTAAAAAAAATTAGTTATGCTTCTGTGCTGAACCTAAGAAAATTTGTAGATGTTCAAACCCCATTTAAACACTGATTAAAAATAGTGGGAACCCCAATATTGAAAATTTAAGTAGGGATTTCTATTAAAAGCCATTTTTGCCCAAAACTTAGGAAAATCAGAAAGGCATTAGGAATTAATGAACAGTGAGCATAATTATTTTTCCTAACCTACTTAAGTAACAGAGAACCTAGAAAAAATAAAGGGACCTCTAGTCCAGAGCAGAATTAAAGTGTAATGTTTTATTTAGAATTATTCCAACTAGAAAACAATTATTGAAATTATAAAATCAGACCCAAAATTATTAATAAAAATCCAGTAGACTTGTAACCACCAAAAACCCACTGCAAAAATGATAAACACCTCAGCCCATCATTTTAAGTAGGGTAAACAAATAAAACTTGATAATGAGGCATATTTCAATTAAATCATGAGCAACCCAAAAATGGTGCAATAATGGGCAAATAAAATTTTGCTAGATCAATAATGAGATAGACTACTAGAGAAAAATGCAAATCCATTTAAAAGATGCAAAATAATACCTATTGCCAATACTTCATGAAAAAGGCCATTTAATCCAGATAATTCCTACCACCCTTTCCTTAAGCAAAAAGATGCCAAAGTTCAGAATGATTGCTGTTGCGCGAAGAAGAAGTTAGGAAAAATCAAAAATCTGTTGTTTGATATTTTTCAAATATAGTGATAGTAGAAAGCACCCCTTTGGCTAGAAACTTTGGAAAATCATCATAAAATAACTGCTATATATTAATGGCTAGAAATTTGTGCAAAGTCATGTCATAACATCTAGATGCCAGCAAAAATATGCCTTTAGGAATAACCTTCTGTTAAATGGTAGTTGTAGTTCAAACCACCCCTTCTACCCTAAAATTTTATAATTTTGTCCAGAAAGAACTATTCACTTTTTAAGCACCAAATTTTAGGACAGAGAACTCTACACTAGTAGGAAGCCACTATAATTTTTGCAGAATTTTTGGAAATTTATTAAGACAACTTGTAGTTCAAACCCACTCTAAAAACATAAAAGAAATAGAGGAAAAGAAATAAAAGACAAACCTCGCCCCAATGAGTTCAACTAGAAATCTTATCAAATTCTCACTAAGGCTTTAAAAAGAATTTAGTGGAACACCAAATTGGACTTATCACTTTATTTAACTGAGTATGATCTAAATTACTAAGTATACCACCAAAATCTTTTGTAACAAGATTTAACTCTATCTAATTTAAGTGGATCATTCACCATCAAAGTTTAATTGCTAAGGCACATATCATATCATGCATGTATCTTACTCATTGCATTCATTAGATTGTAATCTCGCTAACATGCTAGGTCGAGTAGCTGCTATGCTAATCAAGATCTCGGTAGAAGTCGAGTGATTTTTCTAGCACTCGCACGAGGTCAGGAATTGATTGTATTCATCTTGATAATGGGATCTATGTTAGTCTATGGACTTGGATCCAGGGAGGATGCCTTGTCCATGAGATGGGAAAAAGGAATTAAAGATTAATGTGTGGATACCTGAGTCAAGCTTTTGAACGTACTAAGCACATGTCAGGAAATATGTAACTGATAAACATAGTACCTGAGTGAAGCTGGGCGTGGACTTTATCCCTCACACGACCTGAGACTGGGTCTCCCATGCTAGCTATGGTGGGTACAAGTGCGGTCACTGCACGGCGGCAGCCGGGGTCAGTGGAGCATTGTATGCCAAGGCGGTGAGGCCTGGACGCGAATGGGGAATCGATGGGGATGGTTGACATGTGTTGGGTCGGAGTACCCTAACATGTCGTGTGTTTAGGTTTACCTTGCAAGGATAAAAACTCGATTCGAATCGTCTGCTTCTCGCAGCTAATGAGACTGCTTGACCCCTTGTACTACATCAAGTAAGAAGTGAAATGAGGTTTATATGAGAAACTTGTTGATTGCACTAAATGCTTGCTACCATGTATGCTTAGAAGGAGCAAACTTAGCTAAGATAATAATACTAGAAACTGAAAAGCTAAAAGATTGATTTTTAGACTCAGCTAGTGCTTTTGGCAAACCAAACCCCTCAGCCAAACAGCTGCATGGTCTAGAGGTAGAGGAGTAGTTTCCTCACACCGGGTAAGTCTAGCTGAGTATTAGTATACTCAGCCTTGCTTGTGGCATAATTTTTGCAGGTACGCCTCAGGATATGGTTGATGGTATGACTTGGCCTACCACCCGGTGGCTGCTGCTCCGACAGGAGAGGAGCATGAGGAGTAGTGGGCTAGGCCTTGCCCATTTCCTCGCTATCGACGACCTCAATTATCCGCTGCATTCCATTTTGTGAAACTTTTATTTGCTACTTGAAAAACTCTGATATATGTAATAATTCAGTACTTAATTTAAGGTTTCCTGTTTTATTGTATTTCTTCTATGACTCACCTTCGTGTGAGATTGTGGTATTTGATCCTGGTTAAGTGGCTTTATCAGACTAGATCTAAGGGACTGACGGGTTATTTCGATTTAAGTGTGTCATGACCCTTGAGGCGTGACTTAGGCACTTAAGCTGGAATAATTCAGGCGGTTCCGCCACAGCTGGTATCGGAGCAAATACCACCATAGAGAAGGACAATAAACCATGAATACCAATTTTCAAAATCTAAAACTTGCTTAGAAACTGCTAAGAATCGTCAGGACTAGACCGCTAGACCTAGGACGAAAGGCCTTAGGGATAGTGGGAGAAATAGGTGGCTAATTAAGTAGGCCCTGTGGGCCAGTAGTTAGATTTTTAAAGGATGCCTTAAAGCACCTTATATTCGGAGAGGAGACGTTACTTTCAGCATGCATGCATTATAAAAGCTAAAAGGAATTAAAACTTGAGCTAACCCGCTTCCTTTTAAAATCATCCAGGCTCTTTTATTTTTCTTCCTTCCACCATAACCTTTCATTTGATACCCTTCCGCAGATGAGTTCACCCACCCCCGCCAGTGGAGGAGACACTCGTTTCAGCTCTGACTTCCTTTCTCATGATGGTTTTCCTTCCATCTTGTGGGAAGTGCTTAACTCCACCGGTTACCCCATGCCCCCCTTGTACACAGTGCAGTTGTATAAGGAGCATCGGGTACCCCGTTGCCGATTCTGGATGACCGTGGAGGCTCATCCCCTTCAGCTGGGTTGGCGTTCTCTTGACTCCGAGACAATTGGATTCAGGACGGATGAAACCACTAAGGCAGCAGCCATGAAGACCCTGACGACTTTCTGTGGCTACCATCCCCTGGAGATGGTGATGCACCCCTTGGGACTCTTCCCTGCTGAAAAGAAGGACGGCCCCATGTGGTGTAACCGTGTGAGCCACGTGAAAGATGTGTGGGCAATGTATCCTGACTTGGTTGGGAGGGTCACTGTTCAGTGCATGAGTGTGTTGTACCGCCTTTAGGCCCTGCAGAGCGACACTATGGCACACCTTGCTAACATCGCTCAAACCACCAAGCTCACCCTCGACAGCCGAGAAGATTTTGTGGTCGACCTGTCCTCTGAGTTGGTGGAGAAGGATTTGCAGGTGGAAAGGCTGAGCCAGCGCATTACCACCTTGGAGCAGCAAGTGGAGATCCGAGACAACACTATTGATGTCTTGGAGAACTAGCTCCACGATGTGCAGCATGAACTCGAAGAAGCCAATGACCACCTAGACATGCATCATTTGGAGATGGAGGCCAATGAGGCTGGAAGCGAGGGAGAAGAGGCTCCCGAGGAGTTAGGACCAGCCCCTGGTGCCAATGGGACTACCTCCGCGATGCCCCCTTCACCCGCATCCAGTGTCGCTTCCACCACTCAGGGTTGATCAGTCACTTTGACGCTTTAGGCGGATAAAAACCTACGCGAGCTTAGTTAATGTAAGATTTTGGACTAGGCTTACGGGTACTCTCCCCTAAATTGATGTAACCCTTGTGAACTTTTGAAATCTGTGGGATGTTTGTAACCATGTTATCTTCGTTTCGATCCTAATGTTATGATTATGTCATTTTTCCTTCCATGTGAGATAATGGCTTGTCGTTCGAAATTATGAGTTGGGATAACAATGGCGACAATCTCTGTTTTCAGATGGTAGCTAGGTAGCGTCGCGGGCATAACGAGCAAGTTCCCCCGCCACCTCCTCCAGCTCCCACAGTGCAGGAGCTGATGGCCCAGCAGAATGAGATTCTGCGATAGCTCTTGCAGCGCCAGCCCCACCCTCAGCAGTATGGTGGAGGCCAGCATCAGCGCCCTCCGGTAGCGGCAACCTACCAGGAGTTCCTGAGCACGCAGCCACCCTTGTTCACCAAGGCAGAGGATCCATTGGACGCCGACATGTGGCTCCACGTCGTTGAGTCCAAGTTTCCCCTCCTCACGAGATTCTGCCCTGATGCTATCACGACTCGCTTCGCCGCGCAGCAGCTTCGCAGATCTGCTCGGACTTGGTGGGACCACTTCCATGCTATGCTCCCCGCTGATCATGAGATATCTTGGGAGGAATTCAAGACTGCTTTCAGAGGGCACCACATTCCAGCAGGCATTCTCGATCGCAAGCTGAATGGGTTTCTGGCACTTAATCAAGGAACCCGCATAGTATTGCAGTATGCCCAGGCCTTCAACGACCTATGCCAGTATGCAGGTTACCATGCTGATTCTGATGAAAAGAAGAGAGACCGCTTCCGCAGGGGTCTCAACACCAAGCTGCGAGAACGACTCAACACTGTTCGGGCTGATAGCTTCAATGAGTTGGTCAACCTGGCCATCTCCTAGGAGGACTGTATTGTAGCTCACCGGGCAGAGAAGAAGAGAAAGGCACCAATGGCAGCACCGTCCGCTCAGGCCCAGAGGTTCAGGATTGTTTCTCACAATCAGAGCAGGGGTTTTCAGTAGCAGGCAGGCAGATGGGTGATCAGGCCACCTTAGCAACAGCAGCTGACACCCAACCGCTTTCCAGCTCCCGCTCCAAGGAACAATCAGCCTCCGCAGCAGCAGCAGTTCCACCAGGGCAATGGGAACAAGTGCTTCATTTGTGGCAATGTGGGCCACTATGCTAAGAATTGCCCAAGAAATCAGCAGAGGCAGACGCCAGCGCCAAATCAAGACAAGGGAAGAAAGCAGAAGGTACAAGTCAAGCAAGGGAAGCTCAACTTCACTACTCTGGAGGAAGTACATGAGGGAGCTCCCATCATGACCGGTATCTTTTCAGTTTATAATCAACCTGCTTTAATTCTGTTTGATTCTGGTGCATCTCATAGTTTCATTAGCCAAAAGTTCAGTTCTAGATGTCAACTGCCTTTCTATCACTCAAAAGGGTCATTTATGATATCCACACCTAGGGTAAAATTGCAACTAATCAATTAAACCAAAGTGTGCCTATTCAACTGGGAAGCCACATCATCAAAACCACCCTTCTTGTTTTGGGTTTGGAAAACGTGGATATTATTCTGGGAGTTAATTGAATGACCCTGCACCAAGTAATGCTTGGTGTAGCCAGCCGCATTGTGGAAATCAATTCCCCGTTCTGTGGGAACTTCACCTTAATTCTGCCCAGTCAAGGTTCTACTCAGTCATGTGCATTCTCTATGACGGAGTTACCTCTGAAGAAGATTCCAGTGGTCTATGAGTATGTAGATGTCTTTCTTGATGAATTGCAAGGAATGCCACTAGACCGGGATATCGAATTCGCCATCGAATTGCAACCGGGAACGGCACCAATTTCCAAAAGGCCTTACCGGATGCCACCCGCTGAGTTGGCAGAGTTTAAGAAGCAATTGCAAGAATTGCTGGTCAAGGGATTTATTTGCCCCAGTACTTCGCCTTGGTTTGTTTTTGCAAATCAAATTCTTTTTCCTACCTCTAGGTCAAACACACTTGTTTGGGAAAATAGAGAGATATTTCAAGAGTAAAATTGATTAAGTGCCAAAAAGTCCCCCTTTTCCCATAATCAAAATTCTCCCCTATAAGAGACCAAATTTTGCAATAAGAGTATTTTGGACAAATAAAAAATTCTAGCTCTACTATTTTTGAAATTCACAAGTGGTAGCTGATCCATTTGCTTTGGCCTTAATTTCTCCCCCTTTGGCATTAAGCACCAAAATGGGATCATTTGTGGCCCTTTAACCCCATTATTGGGGGCCAGCTTCGTCGCCGAAGGTCCTGCAAGAAGAAACACCTTCGGAAGATCAACACAGAAGCAGTGCCGAAACTGTCATCTAAGGAGCTTTGGCATAGTAACACACTTTGAGACGAAGGTGTAACACCGACTTAAAGATGAAAGGACAGATTGACCCATGATAATTTATGTCATAAAAGTAGTCAATTATACAAGGTATAATTGTAATTTCACACAGGCTATGCCCTGTGTCTATATATAGATGAACAGTACCCCCGTACTGTTCACGCTGATTTGTACTCGCTCGTGCATCACGCTTGAACCTTTGCTTTCTGCCAAGCCGAAGGTATAAATGTAATTCAATATCGTTTTTATCTATCCATGACAATAAAAATATATTAATAACATCATATGATTCATGTTGTCTTTCATATTTCATATGCTTCTTCTTACATTGATATACACTGTAATGACGAAGGTATGTCCTTCATCGCCTTTGTCTGAAGATCATTATATCCCATGGGAAATAATGCTTCGGAGGACGAAAAAGGCATTAACTTTTAACATTTTGTGTTGCCTTGTTCTTGATTCATAGCACTTGAGAACAAGTCCCCAACATTGGCGCCCACCTCCGGTGAACTCACTTCTACTGTTAAGCTAATGGCTTTGTTCAACAACCAAGCTGAAGTACCTTTAGCTACGAAGCTGGTGCTTCCGATAACAGGTGGTTCAAGTTCGGAACTGGCTAACAAGAAGCAGAAGAAGGAAGCGCAGAGAAGGGTGCAGCATGTTGGGGTGCAGGGACCCTTCATCAAATCAAAATGGTCCCACATCCCAATCACCTTCTCCCAGGAGGATCTTCAGCTTAAAGATTACCCTCATAATGATGCTATGGTCATATCTTGTGTCATTAAGGGATTTTTGGTCCATAATATTCTGGTTGATACAGGCAGTGCGGCGGATATCATATTTGCTAAGGCCTTCAGACAGATGCAAGAGCCAGAAGACAAGATTCATGATGCTACTCACCCTCTTTGTGGCTTCGGAGGAAGGCAGATTGTAGCACTCGGCAAAATCACAATGCCGGTTACCTTCGGCTTTTTCATAACACAAGGACTGAACAGATTGTCTTTGATATTATTGATATGGAGTACCCCTATAATGCAATCATTGGTCGTGGAACACTTAATGCCTTTGAAGCAATACTTCATCCAGCATATCTATGCATGAAGATACCTTTGGAACAAGGGCCCATTGCTATTCATGGAAGTCAAGAAGCTGCCAGAATGGCCGAAGGAAATTGGACTGACTCAAAAGCAATTCACAATATAGATGGAACCAAAGTATGTGAACAGTACAAATACAAAAGAGAGAAGGATGCTTCGGTGGATCAGCCGAAGCCTATGCTTCTATGTGAAGACATAGCAAAGCAAAAGGTATTGCTGGGGTCTCAACTATCTGAAGAACAAGAGAAAACTTTGATAAGATTTTTATTCAACAACAAAGATGTCTTTGCTTGGTCAGCCAATGATCTCTGTGGTGTCAATAGAGATGTCATTGAACATTCACTCAATGTGGATCCATCCTTCAGGCCAAGAAAGCAAAGACTTCGGAAAATGTCTGATGATAAAGCCGAAGGTGCTCGCAATGAAGTGAAAAGACTTCTCAGTGCTGGTGTCATCAGAGAGGTAAAATACCCAGAATGGTTAGCCAATACTGTTATGGTGAAGAAGGCCAATGGCAAATGGAGAATGTGTATCGATTTTACAGATCTTAACAAGGCTTGTCCGAAGGATGAATTCCCATTGCCAAGAATAGATTCTCTAGTAGACGCAACAGCTTCTTCAGAGCTCATGAGTCTACTGGATTGTTACTCTGGCTACCACCAAATCTGCATGAAAAAGGAAGATGAGCCAAAAACTAGGTTCATAACCCCCAGTGGCACATATTGCTACCTTCAAATGCCTGAGGGGCTTAAGAATGCTGGAGGAAGCTTCAACAGAATGACAGCTAGGGTCCTTCATTCTTAGATAGGCAGAAATGTGCTAACCTATGTTGATGATATCATAGTGAAAAGCACGAAGCAAGAAAATCATATTGCTGATTTGCAAGAAACATTTGCTAATTTCAGGCAAGCTGGCCTGAAATTAAATCCAGAAAAATGTGTTGTTGGAGTAAAGAAAGGCGAGTTCCTTGGCTATCTAGTATCAACGAAAGGAATTGAAGCTAACCCAAGCAAGATCGAAGCTATCATTCGGATGGAGCCACCAAGCACGAAGAAAGGGGCTCAACGGCTGGCAGGAAGATTAGCATCATTAAACAGATTCATATCTAGATCAGCGGAAAGAAATCTGCCATTTTTTGAAATACTGAAGTCAGCCAAAGTCTTTCAATGGGGCCCGGCACAACAAAAAGCCTTCGAAGAGTTGAAACAATATTTGATTGATTTAACAACATTAACTCCACCCGCGCTAGGGGCTCCATTGCTCTTATATGTGGCAGCTTCGCATTCTGCAGTGAGTGCAGCGCTGGTGTAGGAGAAGCTAGATGGCCAAGCTAAAAAGCAAGTTCCAGTATACTTTGTCTCTGAAGTTTTAAGTCCATCAAAGAAAAATTACACAGAATTGGAGAAGGTATTATATGCCGTGTTAATGGCCTCCAGAAAGCTTCGACATTATTTTCAAGCATACCACATAATTGTTCCTTCGTCACAACCTCTAAAGGACATCATGAGGAACAGAGAAGCTACTGGAAGGATTGGGAAATGGGCTGTAGAGCTTAACGAATTCATCATTGATTATGTGCACAGATCTTCAATTCAGTCCCAGGCGTTAGCAGACTTCATCGCTAACTGGACGCCAGGGGCTCAGGAAGAAGAGATAAATAAAGATGCCGAAGCTTGGATAGTGTTCTGCGATGGTTCTTAGGGAGTCTTCGGCGCAGGAGCAGCTGCTGTTCTAGTAGCACCTTTGAAAGTCAGAACATGTTATGCAGCCAAGCTAGACTTCAGTTGTACGAATAATATTGCCGAATACGAAGCACTCCTGTTGGGGCTTCGGAAGTTAAGGGCAATGGGAATAAGAAGGGATATTCTAAAAACTGATTCTCAAGTCATTTCTAGCCATATAGATAAAAGTAGCAAGGCAAGAGATCCGAAACTTGAAAAATATCTGGATACAGTCCGAAGGTTGGAGGCTTCCTTCGAAGGTTTCTCTATCAAGAACATTCCAAGAGGCGAAAATGAGCATGCAGATCTGTTAGCCAAATCAGCGGCTCAGGGGCTCCCTCTACCTTCGGAAGTATTTTTGGAAACAATAAAGGCACCTTCGGTTGAACTCATGGAGAGTGCAGTGCTCGCCATTTCTCCAGTACATAGTGAAGATTGGAGGACTGAAATCATATCTTTCCTCCAGGGTAATTGCCTCTTGGACGATGAAGTTTATAATAAAAGAATGGAAGCAAGAACAAGACCGTATATCATAATAGAAGGGTAATTATACAAGCATGGAGTTTGCTCCCCCCTTCTCAAGTGTTTATCCAGAACCAAAGGTATAGAACTAATGAAGGAGATACATGCAGGATTGTATGGATCTCATATTGGGTCTAGGCCTTTGCTGGGAAAGGTTTTTAGACAGGGATTTTACTGGCCGAAGGCAGCTTCGGATGCAGCAGATCTGGTCTAAAAGTGTGAAAATTGTCAAAAATGTGCAAGGGACCAAAAACAACCTTCGTCATTAACTCAGTTAATACAACCAACATGGCCATTACAAAGATGGGGCCTAGACTTGTTAGGACCACTTCCACTAGCACATGGAAATTTAAGATATGTTGTGGTGGCCGTAGAATATTTTTCCAAGTGGATTGAAGCGAAGCCTTTAGCCACAATAACTTCGGTCACAGTCCAGAAATTCTTCTCGCAAAACATTGTTTGTCGCTTCGGCGTACCGAAGGCCATAACTATGGACAACGGAACACAGTTTGATGCCGAAGCTTTCAAGGAATTTTACGATCAAATTGGCACAAAGATTCATTTTGCATCAGTCAGACATCCAGAGTCAAATGGACTTGTTGAAAGAGCAAATGGTATTATAATGACAGGAATAATGAAGTTAATCTTCAATCAACCTAGAGGAAAGTGGCCAGATGAGTTGATTAAAGTTGTGTGGAGCCACAATACAACTATATCAAGGTCAATAGGTTTTACACCGTTCAAGTTATTGTTCGGTGACGAAGCTATAACCCCAGAAGAAGCCAAGGCAGGGTCAATTAGAACAGTAGCTTTGGCCGAGGACGAAGCTGATTATTCTGTGGTAAAAGATGCTATAGAAGGGACCAGACTTTAGGCTGTGGAGAATATCAATAAATATCAAGCCGAAACAATAAAATGGCGTGACAGAAAAGTTCGGCTGAAAAACATTAAGCCAGGGCATTTGGTACTTCGGAGAGTGGCCAGTCCAGACACAGTAGGCAAGCTACAGCTGAAGTGGGAAGGACCCTTTCTAGTAGTATCTTCGTCAAGACCCGGTTCTTACAGATTGAAGGATATGGACGGCAATGACATTCCTATATCTTGGAATGCGGATGAACTTCGACGATATTATGTGTAACTTGATGTAATCTTTTTTCATTTTTCCTATGTCACCCTTTTCCTTTCCAAAGGGGGAGATAGGTTTTTAATGGGGCCATAGTTTGTAATTTTTCCTTTCTTATCCAGCTCTACGAGAGCAAAATCCCCCAAAAATATGTAAAATGTAAAATCTGAGTATGCACCATCGAGTGCAGGAAAAAAATAGGGAGAAGCTAGAAAGCTGTCCCTAAGGGGATGCAGAGCACGACGAAGCTACAAAAAGTCGTTCCTAAGGGAGCGCATCGTAAGTTTTCTGCTCAAAAGTCGTTCCTAAGGGAATGCAGAGCCAAATACCGCCGAAATAGAAGGCGAAGAAGTTCAAAAGACGTTCCTAAGGGAATGCAGAACTTACACCGAAAAGTCAACGGTGATACCGCCGAAATAAAAGGCGAAGAAGTTCAAAAGACGTTCCTAAGGGGATGCAGAACTTACACCGAAAAATAAGCGGTGCAGCCGAAAAATAAACAGCAAAGAGATTTCAGCTATTCCTAAGGGAATGAAGAGTTTTGATGTGGCTTCGTAAGAATGTGTCTAGACATTCATTTGCACAATACATCACATCATTCATTGCATTCATATACATTCATTTAGACATACATAGGATCATCATCATCATATCGTACAAATACAGACAGTTGCTTCGGCTTTAATGATAAGGCTTCGGTGAAAGGAAAATAAGCAAATTTATGCTTCGTTGTGTACGAAAAGAAGGGAAGGTGTTTTTCGCCTTCGGCTCAAAAAATACAAGTTTCATCCACATCAAAGCAGTTCATACATGGACGGAAAGGTAAAAATATATTACAAGGTATGGACAAATTTACAGAGTAGTATCTGATTCTTAAATTACAATATTCTTTACAAGAATAATTCAAAAGTTTCTCTAAAGTTTTTTTAGAGCAATGTGTTCGGCTTTAGCATCATCCGCTAAGCTTCGGATCATCCACCAAGCTTCGGACCATTGCTCTTTGGCTTCGTCATCCTGTACATAACAAAGCGTTATAAGGTAAATTCAAGTTTCAAGGAAAAGGTAAGCACAAGGTATGAGTTTATTACCGGTTTGAGGTGACTTCGAGCTTCGTCACCAGCCAAGCTTCATCCACCCTTTGCCCAAATTTGAGTTACGAATCTGTTGCTAATGCTTCGGGCCAGGCCAGGAATGTCATTCAAGTCCGCTGGTGATAAGCTGAAGTTCAGCCTGTTTACAATATTCCCATGCGTGCAACCAGCCTTCATAAAAGCAACAACTATGCCACGAGAAGCTAGCAGAGCGTAGAAGTCACCACGCCTAGCTATGACTTCATCAAAAGCATCAACTTCGCCTTAAATATGATCGAAGATGCCTGGCAGGTTTTCAGCTAAAGGTTTAAACTTTTCAGAACTGGCTCCAACTGAGTTGAAGACTTGCTTCAGTCGCTGCACGCAGCGGTTGCCGAAGTCCAAACATTTATCTTGAAGTTCCTTCAGTGACTTTTGCAAGTTCGAACTCATTGCAACTTCAGCTTCAAGCTTTGCATCGAAATTTTTCTTCTCTTGTTCGAAGCTTTTTGACTTTGTGGAGAGTTCACTGTTCAATCTAGCAATCTCGGCTTGGGCTTCTGCCAGTGAACCCTCCATCGTTTGAAGCATAAAGTCTTTCTATTCCAGAGCAGATTCATGATCTTTAATTTTGCTCTCTAAGCCCTCAATTATAGATTCATTTTTCTTCTCCTCGAGGTCTTGTTGCATCCTCAAGGTTTTGCTTCGTAGTAGGCTCTGGAAAGAATAATCTTCGTCAAAAAACACCTTAATCTCAAAACAATAAAAAGTTGAGGAAAAAGCCTTACCTTAAAATTAGAATAAAACAAGCTACCGGTGATATGTTGTCGTCGGTACCTGCTGAGGTTGGCTTCAAGCTTCGGAAAACTAACACTCTTCGATAGAGTGCTGATAACCTTCGCTTCAGTTCGGTCTCGGAGGCAACCTAAGCTTTCTTCGTCAACGCCACCAAAGAGCAACGCTCCTAGCTGGTAGCCGCAAGATATAGCATACTCTCTTAGCTCTTCTTTTTTAGCCTTAGATAACTCTTACCCGATCATGTTTTGAAAGTTGAAGTCCCTTTCCCCCGAAATATCTTTGGTAGACTCCTTCTCTTTTCAAGGCATTGTGGCCAGGGTTTCTGCAGCAGCTGCAACAGTTTCTTCCTCGGTCAAGTTCAAAATCATTTTATCAATGTCAGGGAACGTGCTTTCCAAGTTTGTGGTTTCGGCCACAGCAGCTTCGGAAGTTGTAGCTTCGGTGGCAGCAGCTTCGGTAACTGTAGCTTCTTCGGCGACTGGTGTTCTTGATGTTGGCACCAGCGGTGGAGTTTCTTCAATGGCTTCGATTACAGTAACTGAAAGAGAAATAGGCTTACACCTTTTCCTAAATAGATTTTGGTGGTTGAATTGCCCAACACAAATAATTGAACTAACTAGTTTGCTCTAGTCTATAAGTTCTACAGGTGCCAAAGGTTCACAACAAGCCAATAAAAAGACCAAAGATGGGTTCAAATAAAGTGTCGGGGACCATAATTAGGGGTACCCTCAAGACGCCTAATTCTCAGCTGGTAACCCCCATCAGCATAAAGCTGCAAAGGCCTGATGGGTTTGATTAAGTCAGGGATCAGTCCATACGAGTGACTCGATCACGCCACGCCCGAGCCTAGCCTCGGGCGAGGGCAGCCGACCCTAAGATGACTCCGTCTCGCCTGAGGTCTCCTCTTTCACGGCAGACGCATCACCGGCTCGCCCGAGGCCCCGCCTTCGATAAGAAGTAACCCTGACTAAATCACCGCGCCAACCGACCGAGTCACCGGGGCGTTTAACGCAAAAGGTAAGACCGACGGGTGACCAAACTCCGCTCCGCCCGACCCAGGGCTCGGACTCGGGCTAAGGCCCCGGAAGACGGCGAACTCCGCTCCGCCCGACCCAGGGCTCGGACTCGGGCTAAGGCCCCGGAAGACGGCGAACTCCGCTCCGCCCGACCCAGGGCACGGACTCGGGCTAAGGCCCCGGAAGACGGCGAACTCCGCTCCGCCCGACCCAGGGCTCGGACTCGGGCTAAGGCCCCGGAAGACGACGAACTCCGCCTCACCCGACCCAGGGCTCGGACTCCGCCTCGGCCTCTGCCGAACGACCTCCGCCTCGCCCGACCCAGGAGTTCGGGCTCGGCCTCTATCTTGCAGGACGGACTCGACCTCGACTTCGGAGGAGCCTCCACGACGCCCGACCTAGGACACGAGGCCGCCACGTCAACAGGAAGCGTCATCATCACCTTGCCCTGAGCCGACTCGGGTCGCAGAGAACAAGACCGGCGTCCCATCTGGCCAGCTCCGCCAGATAGGCAATGATGGCGCCCCGCTAGACCATGACGACGGCGGCTCTCAGCTCCCTTACGAAAGCAGGAGGACGTCAGCAAGGGCCCAGCCACTCCAACAGCTGTCCCTCCGTCCGGCTCCGTTACTCCTCCAACAGCCACGACGCCACACCAACAGGGTGCCAAGATCTCTCCGGCTGCCACCTTGGCATGTACTTAGGGCGCTAGCTCTCCCTCGCTAGACACGTAGCACCTTGCTACACCCCCATTTTGTACACCTGGATCCTCTCCTTACGACTATAAAAGGAAGGACCAGGGCCTTCTTAGAGAAGGTTGGCCTCGCGGGGACGAAGGGCAGGGGCAGGCGCTCTCTCGGGGCCGCTCGCTCCCCTCACCTCGCGCGGACGCTTGTAACCCCCTACTGCAAGCGCACCCGACCTGGGCGCGGGACGAACACGAAGGCCGCGGGAATTCTCCGACTCCCTCGTCGCGACCCGGCTCCGGCCACCGACCTCTCGCTCTCTCTCTCCCCCCTTCGCGCTCGCCCACGCGCTCGACCCATCTGGGCTGGGGCACGCGGCACTCTCACTCGTCGGCTCGGGGACCCCCCGGTCTCGGAACGCCGACAGTTGGCGCGCCAGGTAGGGGCCTGCTGCGTGTTGACGAGTAGATTCCCGTCAAGCTCCAGATGGGCAGTCTCCAACGACCTCTTCAACCCGGGACGGTGCTCCGTTTCGGGAGCCTCGAGTTCATGTCTCTCGACAGCGGCTACGACATGATACTCCTTCCACCGCCGCGCGACAGCGACAATGGTGGCGGACAGCCCGCTCGCCGGCGGCGGAATCGACGACGTCTTTCCCGCGTGGGGGAAGGACAACTTTCGAGCTCGCCCCATCCTCTCCCTCGCCATCGGAGGAGGAGGAGGCGGGGCAACCAGGGCCGAGCGGGAGGCCGCGCTCCGACGGCTGTCGAGCAAATCGACATCCCCGGCGCCCCGACGGAGGACACGCCAAGCGTCGCCCTCGCGTTCGAGGCAAAGGCGAGCAGCATCCCCCCACAGCACGTCGACTCCGAGCAGGTGGACGACGCCAGCACGCTCGCGAAGGGCCTGCAGGACGTCGCCCTCATACCCAAGACGATGGCGCGATCAGCCTCCGACGTGACTTCATCGCTCCTCGTCGACAAAAAGGTACCGACTGCTCCCCATCTTTCGTCATTTCGACTCGGCCTCAACCCGCCTGGCGACCTCGCTTTGGCGGGTGCTCACATTGAGGCGAGTGCAACCTCTCTGGGGTTTCGTGTGCGGTCGCCTTGGGACCGATTGACGGGTGTCTCGACCTACGGACCCTCTGGGTCCGAGGAAGATGACGACCCCAGCATCTGCTGGGATTTCTCCGGATCTGGCAACCCTAGTGCCATGCGGGACTTCATGACCGCATGTGACTACTGCCTCTCCGACTGTTCCGACGGCAGCCGCAGCCTTGGCGACAAGGACTGCGGCCCGAGCCGCGAATGTTTCCACGTCGAGCTAGGGGATCCCTCCGGAGGCGGCTGTCTCGGCATGCCGGAGGACGGTGATCCCCCTAGGCCAGCGCCTCGCGCCGACATCCCGCGGGAGCTAGCTGTGGTCCCCGTTCCGGCGGGGGGTCACGACCCACAGCTCGAGCAAGTCCGCGGGGCGCAGGCCGGGCTCGATGAGGGAGCAGGAGCGCTCGAGGCAATCCGCCAGAACATCGGGCAGGTATGGGCGAGCCAGCCCCCGGCCGGAGGAATACGTCACCTGCCCCAAGGTCTCCAGCACCGCATCGCCAACGATGCCAGGGACAGACCGCCACCCGCATCCGGCGGAACCGGTCAGGACCTGGCCGCCGCAGCGATGCTCCTCCGCGCAATGCCGGAGTCATCAACCACCGAGGGTCGGCGAATCCAGGGAGAACTCAAGCATCTCCTGGAAGGCGCTGCGGCCCGGCGGGCCGAGAGCTCTGCCTCCCGAAGGCAGGGATACCCCTCGGAACCTCGTGCCGCGACTTCTCGACTCACGCGGGAAGCCTCGGTCTACACCGGGCGCACGCGCAACACCGCGCCTGCGGCCCCGGGCCACCTCGGCGATGAGCACCCTCATCGTGACCGTCGAGCACGCCTCGACGAAAGGGTGCGCCGAGGCTACCACCCCAGGCGTGGGGGACGCTACGACAGCGGGGAGGATCGGAGTCCCTCGCCCGAACCACCCGGTCCGCAGGTCTTTAGCCGAGCCATTCGGCGGGCGCCGTTTCCGCCCCGATTCCGACCCCCGACTACTATCACAAAGTACTCGGGGGAAACGAGACCGGAATTGTGGCTCGCGGACTACCGCCTGGCCTGTCAGCTGGGTGGGACGGACGACGACAACCTCATCATCCGCAACCTCCCCCTGTTCCTCTCCGACACTGCACGTGCCTGGTTGGAGCACCTGCCTCCGGGGCAGATTTCCAACTGGGAAGATCTGGTCCGGGCTTTCGCCGGCAACTTCCAGGGCACGTACGTGCGCCCCGGGAATTCCTGGGATCTCCGAAGCTGTCGGCAACTGCCGGGAGAGTCTCTTCGGGACTACATCCGGCGGTTCTCGAAGCAGCGCACCGAGCTGCCCAACATCACCGACTCCGATGTCATCGGCGCGTTCCTCGCCGGCACCACCTGCCGTGACCTGGTGAGCAAGTTGGGTCGCAAGACCCCCACCAGGGCGAGCGAGCTGATGGACATCGCCACCAAGTTCGCCTCCGGCCAGGAGGCGGTAGAGGCCATCTTCCGAAAGGACAAGCAGCCCCAGGGCTGCCCGTCGGAAGATGCTCCCGAGGCGTCTGCTCCGCGCGGCGCCAGGAAGAAAGGCAGGAGGAAGTCGCAAGCGAAGCGCGACGTTCCCGATGCAGACCTTGTCGCCGCCGCCGAGCACAAGAACCCTCGGAAGCCCCCCGGAGGTGCTAACCTCTTCGACAAGGCACTCAAGGAGACGTGCCCCTACCATCAGGGGCCCGTCAAGCACACCCTCGAGGAGTGCGTCATGCTCCGGCGCCACTTCCACAGGGCCGGGCCACCCGCAGAGGGTGGCAGGGCTCACGACGACGGCAAGAAGGAAGATCGCCAAGCAGGAGAGTTCCCAGAGGTCCGCGACTGCTTCATGATCTACGGAGGGCATGCAGCGAATGCCTCGGCTCGGCATCGTAAGCAAGAGCGTCGGGAGGTCTGCTCGGTGAAGGTGGCGGCGCCAGTCTATCTAGACTGGTCCGACAAGCCCATCACCTTCGACCGGGACGATCACCCCGACCACGTGCCGAGCCCGGGGAAGTACCCGCTCGTCGTCGACCCCGTCATCGGCGACGTCAGGCTCACCAAGGTCTTGATGGATGGGGGCAGCTGCCTCAACATCATCTACGCCGAGACCCTCTGGCTCCTGCGCGTCGGTCTGTCGTCCGTCCGAGCAGGCGCTGCGCCCTTCCATGGGATCATTCCCGGGAAGCGCGTCCAGCCCCTCGGACAGCTCGACCTTCCTGTCTGCTTCGGAACACCATCCAACTTCCGAAGGGAGACTTTGACGTTCGAGGTGGTCGGGTTCCGAGGAACCTACCACGCAGTGCTGGGAAGACCATGCTACGCGAAGTTCATGGCCATCCCCAACTACACCTACCTGAAGCTCAAGATGCCGGGCCCCAACGGGGTCATCACCGTCGGCCCCACGTACAAACACGCATTCGAATGCGATGTGGAGTGCGTGGAGTACGCCGAGGCCCTCATTGCCGACCTGGAAAGCCTCTCCCGAGAGGTGCCGGACGTGAAGCGACATGCCGGCAACTTCGAGCCAGCGGAGACGGTTAAGGCCGTCCCTCTCAACCCCAGTGGCGACACCTCCAAGCAGATTCGGATCGGATCCGGGCTCGACCCCAAATAGGAAGCAGTGCTCGTCGACTTTCTCCGCGCAAACGCCGACGTCTTTGCGTGGAGTCCCTCGGACATGCCCGGCATACCGAGGGATGTCGCCGAGCACTCGCTGGATATTCGGGCCGGGGTCCGACCGGTCAGACAGCCTTTGCGCCGATTCGACGAGGAAAGGCGCAGGGTGATAGGCGAGGAGATCCACAAGCTGATGGCGGCAGGGTTCATCAAAGAGGTATTCCACCCTGAGTGGCTTGCCAACCCTGTACTTGTGAGGAAGAAAGGGGGGAAATGGCGGATGTGTGTAGACTACACTGGTCTCAACAAAGCATGCCCGAAAGTCCCCTACCCTCTACCTCGCATCGATCAAATCGTGGACTCCACTGCAGGGTGCGAAACCCTGTCTTTCCTCGATGCCTACTCAGGGTATCATCAAATCAAGATGAAAGAGTCCGACCAGCTCGCGACTTCTTTCATCACGCCCTTCGGCATGTACTGTTATGTCACAATGCCGTTCGGTTTGAGGAACGCGGGTGCAACGTACCAGCGGTGCATGAACCATGTGTTCGGCGAACACATCGGTCGCACGGTCGAGGCCTATGTCGATGACATCGT
Organism: Zea luxurians; assembly: GCA_029449295.1. NCBI lineage: Eukaryota > Viridiplantae > Streptophyta > Magnoliopsida > Poales > Poaceae > Zea > Zea luxurians. The sequence continues at coordinate 44,967 of JAOPSE010001710.1, forward strand.
AGTCAAGACGAGGAAAGCCTCCGACCTTCTCTCCGACCTCGAACTGACATTCCGGTGTCTCAAGGCGAAGGGCGTCAAGCTTAATCCCGAGAAGTGCGTCTTCGGGGTGCCCTGAGGCATGCTTTTGGGATTCATCGTCTCCGAGCGGGGCATCGAAGCCAACCCGGAGAAGATCGCAGCGATCACAAACATGGGGCCCATCAAGGACTTAAAAGGCGTACAGAGGGTCATGGGATGCCTCGCGGCCTTGAGCCGTTTCATCTCGCGCCTCGGCGAAAGAGGCCTGCCCCTGTACCGTCTCTTAAGGAAGGCCGAGTGCTTCACTTGGACTCCCGAGGCCGAGGAAGCCCTCGGGAACCTGAAGGCGCTCCTCACCCAGGCGCCCATCTTGGTACCCCCAGCTGATGGAGAAGCCCTCCTGGTCTACGTCGCCGCAACCACTCAGGTGGTCAGCGCCGCGATCGTGGTCGAAAGGCAGGAAGAGGGGCATGCTTTGCCCATTCAGAGGCCAGTTTACTTCATCAGCGAAGTGCTGTCCGAGACCAAGATCCGCTACCCACAAGTCCAGAAGCTGCTATATGCAGTGATCCTGACGAGGCGAAAGCTGCGACATTACTTCGAGTCTCATCCGGTGACTGTGGTGTCATCCTTCCCCCTGGGGGAGATCATCCAGTGCCGAGAAGCCTCAGGACGGATCGCAAAGTGGGCGGTGGAAATCATGGGCGAGGCAATCTCGTTCGCCCCTCGGAAGGCCATCAAGTCCCAGGTACTGGCGGATTTCGTAGCCGAATGGGTCGACACCCAGTTGCCAACGGCTCCGATCCAACCAGAGCTCTGGACCATGTTTTTCGACGGGTCGCTGATGAAGACGGGAGCCGGCGCGGGCCTGCTCTTCGTCTCGCCCCTCGGGAAACACCTGCGCTACGTGCTTCGCCTCCATTTCCCGGCGTCCAACAATGTGGCTGAGTACGAGGCTCTGATCAACGGATTGCGAATCGCCATCGAGCTAGGGGTCCGACGCCTCGATGCACGCGGCGACTCGCAGCTCGTCATCGACCAAGTCATGAAGAACTCCCTCTGCCGCGACCCGAAGATGGAGGCCTACTGTGAGGAGGTTCGACGCCTGGAAGACAGGTTCTACGGGCTCGAGCTTAACCACATCGCCCGGCGCTACAACGAGACTGCGGATGAGCTGGCGAAGATAGCCTCGGGGCGAACAACGGTTCCCCCGGACGTCTTCTCCCGGGATCTGCACCAACCCTCCGTCAAGATAGGCGACGCGCCCGAGCCCGAGGCACCCTCGGCCTCGTCCGAGGTGACCTCGGCCCAGCCCGAGCCATCCTCGGCTCAACCCGAGGAACCCTCGGAGCCCGAGGGCGAAGCGCTGCGCATTGAGGAGGAGCAGAACGGGGTCGTGCCAGATCAAGATTGGCAAACCCCGTACCTGCAATATCTCCGCCAAGGGGAACTGCCCCTCGACCGAGCCGAGGCTCGGCGGGTAGCGCGACGCGCAAAGTCGTTCGTCTTGCTGGGCGATGAGAAGGAGCTCTACCACCGCAGCCCCTCGGGCATCCTCCAGCAATGCATCTCCATCGCCGAGGGTCAGGAACTCCTGCAGGAAATACACTCGGGGGCTTGCGGTCATCATGCAGCACCTCGAATCCTCGTCGGGAACGCTTTCCGCCAAGGCTTCTACTGGCCAACGGCGGTGGCTGACGCCACTAGAGTTGTCCGCGCCTGCGAAGGGTGCCAATTCTATGCGAAGCAGACCCACCTGCCCGCTCAGGCTCTGCAAACGATACCCATCACCTGGCCCTTCGCTGTGTGGGGTCTGGACCTCGTCGGCCCTCTGCAGAAGGCGCCCGGGGGCTACACGCACCTGTTGGTCGCCATCGACAAATTCTCCAAGTGGATCGAGGTCCGACCCCTGAACAGCATCAGGTCCGAGCAGGCGGTGGCGTTCTTCACCAACATCATCCATCGCTTCGGGGTCCCGAACTCCATCATCACCGACAACGGCACCCAGTTCACCAGCAAAAAATTCTTGGATTTTTGCGACGATCACAGCATCCGGGTGGACTGGGCCGCCGTAGCTCATCCCATGTCGAATGGGCAAGTGGAACGTGCCAACGGCATGATCCTACAAGGGCTCAAGCCTCGAATTTACAACAACCTCAACAAGTTCGGCAAGCGGTGGATGAAGGAACTCCCCTCGGTGGTCTGGAGCCTGAGGACGACGCCGAGCCGAGCCACAGGTTTCACGCCTTTCTTCCTGGTCTACGGGGCCGAGGCCGTCTTGCCCACGGACCTGGAATACGGCTCCCCGAGGACGAGGGCCTACCACGAAGAAAGCAACCAAGCTAGCCGAGAAGACTCGCTGGACCAGCTGGACGAGGCTCGGGACAGGGCCTTACTGCACTCGGCGCGGTACCAACAGTCCCTGCGACGCTACCACGACCGAGGGGTCCGACCCCGAGACCTCCAGGTTGGCGACCTGGTGCTTCGGCTGCGGCAAGACGCCCGAGGGAGGCACAAGCTCACGCCCCCCTGGGAGGGGCCGTTCATCATCGCCAAAGTTCTGAAGCCCGGAACGTACAAGCTGGCCAACAGTCAAGGCGAGGTCTACGGCAACGCTTGGAACATCCAACAGCTACGTCGCTTCTACCCTTAAGATGTTTCCAAGTTGTTCATATACCTCGCACCCACGCAAAGTTTAGTCAACAAGGAAGGGTCGGCCTCGCCTCGGCAAAGCCCGACCCTCCCTCGGGGGCTAAAAGGGGGGAAGCCCCCTCTGCGTCAAAATTTTCCTCGAACAAAAAATCTCTTTTACCAGAATATCTTTCGTGCTTTTTGACTACTTCGAAAAGTGGGTCCTGGAAACGACGGGGTACACGTAAGCAGTCAAGGCTGACCGAGCCGAGGGACTCCTACGCCTCCGGGATACGGATACCTCACTCATCACCTTCTGCGATAAGTAACTCGCGCTCGGATAAGGTGAATCCGCGGATCGAACGAGTCTTTACGTACGGAAGCTCTTCTGTTGAAGCGATTCTTCGAGCCTTCTCGACCGAGTCGGTGACAGGGCCTCATGGACGGGTGAAAGTACGCATAAGCGGCAAGGCCGACCGAGCCGAGGGACTCCCACGCCTCCGGGATACGGATACCTCACTCATCACCTTCCGCGAGAAGCAACTCTCGCTCGCACTAACATCCCTGCTACCGACAAAAAGTCCAGATACTCGAAACAAGAGGAAAAGAGACGCAGCTTTATAACGAAGCAAGGGTGTGTGTTCTGGCCTCGACAGCCGCACAAGGCCCACGCTACAAGACGATTTGACCCTGCAGGCTTGGATCTTGACGCTGGAAGAGGGCGATGACACCCTCGGCATCGACAGCACCTTCGGCAAGGCCCGACCTAGCCTCGGACGGCGACGCGGTCCGAGGGCCTCCGCTCCGAAGGACGACGTCATCACTGTAATGCCCAAAATTGGTAGAAGAAAAAAAAATGATAATAATGAAGTAAAATAAATAAATAAATTTAAGATTGTGCTTTAGGGATTTTTAAAACCCTTTTTGGAGTTCCCATGCTTTTGAATGCTCAATTAAAAGGGAGTAAGCTAGCCAAATAACAAAATAAATAAATATAGAAATAAGCATATCATGTTGGAGGTCTTGTATTGTTGCAATCATAATCAAATTTTGAGACCAGTTAGGTTTGAAAAGTAGAATTTGAAAATAGAAAGGGAAATAAGAAAAGAGAAGAAAGGGGAAAAACAAAATATACACTAGAAATATATATATATATATATATATATATATATATATATATATATATATATATATATAATAGACATTATCTTCATATTAGGATGCTGGTTTTGGAAAACTTAAGTTCAAACAAAATTTGAATTTGAAATGGAGATCTTAACTTGGAAAGGAAAATAAAAATCAGAAAAAAAAAAAAGAATAAAACGCAGCTGGGCCGAATCCCCTTAGCTCGGCCCATCTCGTTCCCTCTTGTGCGGCCCAATCTGGTCGCCACCACTGACACGCGGGACCCACGCCACCGGCTCCTTTCACCGCCACGCGCATCGCGCGCCCTCGTCATCGCGTGGGCCCATATCGCAGACACACGTGAACTTGTGACTCTGATCGGTGGGGCCAGCTTGTCGGATCCGCCATCTTCGCGAAGTCAGGCGCGGACACCGTCGCGTTCGGCGCAATGCTCGCTCGGGCCGTTGGGGGGGTCCCTATAAGCGCTCGTGCCGGTGTCCCGTAGCAACCCATCGCCAATCCCAACTGCGCCGCGCCCCAATTGATCCTCTGTGTGCCCTCTACCGGGAAGAAGAACTCCGTTGGGGGGGATCGCCGTCGCGCCGCGTAGGATTCATCACTCCCTCCATGTTCAGCCATCCGGGAGAACGGTGACAAGTCGCATTTGCTACACCGTGTGAATTCGTGGCGTTTGGGGGTGGAATCACCGGCCCGGTCACCGGGAAAACCCTCTGCGTCGCGCGCCGCCGTCGTGGATCCGCCGCTTCACGTTAACAGCTCGCATCGGTGACTATTTCCACCGGTATGTTGGCCCATTGTGCTCGACCTGTTTCCCTCTACGTGTAGCACTTCACAATTTGGTGATTCGGGTACCTGCGCCTTGGATTGGGTAACACCGGCGAGCCTCCTGCTGGGATACAGGGCGGCGCCGCCGTCTGCTCCACCGGGAGGTGGAAGAGCCTGGGACTGCCGTCCGATAATCATCGCGCGGCTAGGATTGAACACAGGGGGGGATTGGGGCTATGCCGTCGATCCCGAAGCGAACGGCTGGATAGCACAATCGTGTACCGAATCAGTGGGATTGATCCTGACCGTAGGATAGGAATCTAGCGATCTATGGCTATCCGCGTCGTGTTGGTACCGGAACCGTAGATCCGGGCAGCTGCGGCTCAGATCGGATACCGGTTCAAAATGATAAGGATCTAATCTAGGACGTAGATTTCCGATCGGGCGGCTGAGATCGAAGCTTACCCCTTCGCCGGGGCCATTTTCTAAAAGAGACCCTGCGCTTTACTTATATCAACCCGCCGTCCAACTGGTGGGTCGTTTGTGTCTTAGGGACTTTTGCACCGGGGCCCCTGACCTCTCTGGTTTTTATGGCCCAGTCCAGGACTCGTTTAAATTGAATAAATAAAATAGAAAATAGATTTTTAATATGAAAATAATTGCTAGAACTTAGATAATTCATAGAAAATTCATTTTAACTCCAAATTGAACCATTCCAGTTTCTAAAATTTTGTAATAATATTCTTCATCATTTTGTGCCTCTGTTTTGGCATGAAAGGCTCATTTAAATTTATCTAATACTTAATCTTGTATTAAACACATAAAACATTAGAAAATCCATAACTTAAAATCTACAACTCCAAAATTAATAATTCTTTTTCCTGTGATCTTATTTTAATATATAGATTATTAATATGTATTTTGCATATATGTTTGGTGTAATGTTAATTTTGCCTATACCCTGTATGTTTGTATTGCTACGACTAGCAGTGAGGACACGAGTCATCTGAGGATCATCCTGGTACCTGGATTCTCAAGGCCCAGGCAAGTTGTGCCCTTGATCACTTCTTTTCACCTACTCATGTTCTAATTAATCATAATGATCTGCATAGGTTAATTTTGATGGGACCCAATAGGTTACCCTAGTTTGTCTATCTTTATACCTTGTTTACCACTGAACTTTCTGGGTAGTACTTGCTAGTGCTATATGTGGTTTTGGGTATGGAGATACACCATTCATGATTATACTTTTGTTATCAGTTGTTATTTATGATTCATGTTGAGATCATTATGTTAATTGGAACATGGAGAACCACCCGGGAAAACAGTGCTACCATGAGGGTGGAATGGGACGCCCTTGGCTGATTAATTAGGAAAGCTAGTGGAAGACTACCTTACCCGAAAGGGGCAAGGGCAGTAGGGGAGAGGTCAGTGTAGGGAGGCCCTCGGGAGGATTTTGCTGCGATGGCGGTCCTGCAAGGGATTCCTGCACTGGATCTTCCTATAAACTGTAGCGGGTTTTCGGAAGCTAGTGGAACTTTGTAAAGGCCTCGTAGTGGATCCCTAGCCATTCACCTCGGAAGTGTCTAAGGGCTTTGCAAACCCTGGCGACATGGGATACACGACTTGTGGGTAAAGATGCGCAACCTCTGCAGAGTGTAAAACTGGTATACTAGCCGTGCTCACGGTCATGAGCAGCTCGGACACTCACATGATTAATTTATGGAACTAAATTCAATTTGTCATATGCATTGCATCGCAGGTGATGTTGTTATTACTTTTGTTCTAATATTTAATTGGGTTGGTATTTACTTATACTTAGTAACTGCTAATAAAATTTTGACCAACTTTAAAAGCAATGCTCAGCTCTAACCATCTTCTTTGGTAAGCCTTACACTTCACATGAGCTCCCATCTTTGGCGAGTTCATGCACATTATTCCCCACAACTTGTTGAGCGATGAACGTATGTGAGCTCACTCTTGCTGTCTCACATACACCACAGGTCAAGAACAGGTACTACAGGATGATGCTCATGGAGGATGCTGTGATGAGTTCGTGAGAGGTCTAGGTCGTCGTCTCCCAGTCAACTTTGGGTTGCTGGACCGTTGTCTCCTTATAATGTAATTATTTATTTTGTATAGAACTCCTGTTATATATAAAGATGTGACATTCGATCCTGTGCCACTATACATCATATGTTTGAGACTTGGTCCCAGCATACCTGGTGTTTATGTTAACCCCGGGTTTTGGACCCCTAAAATCCGGGTGTTACAGAAGTGGTATCAGAGGAATGTTGACTGTAGGACGAAACCTAGATAGAACTGGACAACCATTATCTACTTACCTTTGCTACTCTGATTCTTTTCTAAACTTATCTTAATCTTTTCTCATCTATTTCCGCTTTACTCTGATTATTCTTACCTTTTCTTTTTCTAAAGACAAATGTGGATTTCACACTTTGAAATCCTGTGCCTAAAGTGACCTTTAGGAATAGGAGACCTAATCTTAGGGACAAAAACAAAACTATTTTTATAAGTATTTATGTACTTGAATGTTTGTTCTTATGATACATGTCTGATTTGGATCTTTGTTTGAGTGTGATGGGTTGTGGAGTAATGTCCACAATTGCATCTGCATATACACATAGGTATAAAAATATAATTATAAAATAACTAGACAACCTAGATTGTCCCCATTGGAACATATCTAGCTTAAGAAGATTTATCTTATCTTAAAAAGATCTCATTCTAGCCAATTCATCTTATCTTAAAAGATTCTCCCTTACCTTAATAGATCCATCTCATCTTAAAAGATACTCATCTTATCTTGAAAAGATTTTATCTCATCCTAATAGATCTAACTGACCTCAAAAGATTTTATCTTATCTTTATGGATCCATCTTATCCTAATAGGCATACTTATCCACCCTAGTTCATCAATCATGATCTAATGCGAATTAATTAGATCTTATCTAGTTAAACTGGTCATACCAATCTAATTTAGATCTCATCTAACCTAGGTCTGATCTAATCTAGATTGACATATCAAACATGTTAGATAATACTGATGAAATAGATTAGACTCTACTCCTATAGAACAGGTCTTAACTTAGTTCACCCTGCACTAAATAAAGAATGATAGACCAACCCAACCAATAGAGTCTTGATGGATTGCATGACCTGCCTATCCCCACCTAACATCAAACAAACTTTTGACCTACATCATGTAGTCTATCTCATCCATACCTATATTAACCACGTTCCCCAACTCCAATGATGTACACTAACCTCGAATCAATGAGACAAGACCGAAGAAGATGATCAACTTCATCAAGGAGGGATAAGCATCAGCTCAAGTCTTCAAAGATCAAGTTGAATCGCCAGCGGAATCAAGATCCACAATCTTGGATGGAGTCTCTTCTTATCCTACTCTTTTTTTTACCCAAACCTATATATACCCTAAAGACGTCTTCTATCCTACATAATAAAGTAGACATACATATATTACCCATGCTCTCCTATCACTTATTAATAATAAAAAGAAAGACTCTTGATTTTGAACTAATTAGAAACTAAAAGCTAGATTTCAAATCACTCTTCCTATATCCTCTTTCTTACAAATCTCGAGGGCGAGATTATTTTTAAGGGGGTAGGATTTGTAATGCCCAAAATTGGTAGAAGAAAAAAAAATGATAATAATGAAGTAAAATAAATAAATAAATTTAAGATTGTGCTTTAGGGATTTTTAAAACCCTTTTTGGAGTTCCCATGCTTTTGAATGCTCAATTAAAAGGGAGTAAGCTAGCCAAATAACAAAATAAATAAATATAGAAATAAGCATATCATGTTGGAGGTCTTGTATTGTTGCAATCATAATCAAATTTTGAGACCAGTTAGGTTTGAAAAGTAGAATTTGAAAATAGAAAGGGAAATAAGAAAAGAGAAGAAAGGGGAAAAACAAAATATACACTAGAAATATATATATATATATATATATATATATATATATATATATATAATAGACATTATCTTCATATTAGGATGCTGGTTTTGGAAAACTTAAGTTCAAACAAAATTTGAATTTGAAATGGAGATCTTAACTTGGAAAGGAAAATAAAAATCAGAAAAAAAAAAGAATAAAACGCAGCTGGGCCGAATCCCCTTAGCTCGGCCCATCTCGTTCCCTCTTGTGCGGCCCAATCTGGTCGCCACCACTGACACGCGGGACCCACGCCACCGGCTCCTTTCACCGCCACGCGCATCGCGCGCCCTCGTCATCGCGTGGGCCCATATCGCAGACACACGTGAACTTGTGACTCTGATCGGTGGGGCCAGCTTGTCGGATCCGCCATCTTCGCGAAGTCAGGCGCGGACACCGTCGCGTTCGGCGCAATGCTCGCTCGGGCCGTTGGGGGGGGGGGTCCCTATAAGCGCTCGTGCCGGTGTCCCGTAGCAACCCATCGCCAATCCCAACTGCGCCGCGCCCCAATTGATCCTCTGTGTGCCCTCTACCGGGAAGAAGAACTCCGTTGGGGGGGATCGCCGTCGCGCCGCGTAGGATTCATCACTCCCTCCATGTTCAGCCATCCGGGAGAACGGTGACAAGTCGCATTTGCTACACCGTGTGAATTCGTGGCGTTTGGGGGTGGAATCACCGGCCCGGTCACCGGGAAAACCCTCTGCGTCGCGCGCCGCCGTCGTGGATCCGCCGCTTCACGTTAACAGCTCGCATCGGTGACTATTTCCACCGGTATGTTGGCCCATTGTGCTCGACCTGTTTCCCTCTACGTGTAGCACTTCACAATTTGGTGATTCGGGTACCTGCGCCTTGGATTGGGTAACACCGGCGAGCCTCCTGCTGGGATACAGGGCGGCGCCGCCGTCTGCTCCACCGGGAGGTGGAAGAGCCTGGGACTGCCGTCCGATAATCATCGCGCGGCTAGGATTGAACACAGGGGGGGATTGGGGCTATGCCGTCGATCCCGAAGCGAACGGCTGGATAGCACAATCGTGTACCGAATCAGTGGGATTGATCCTGACCGTAGGATAGGAATCTAGCGATCTATGGCTATCCGCGTCGTGTTGGTACCGGAACCGTAGATCCGGGCAGCTGCGGCTCAGATCGGATACCGGTTCAAAATGATAAGGATCTAATCTAGGACGTAGATTTCCGATCGGGCGGCTGAGATCGAAGCTTACCCCTTCGCCGGGGCCATTTTCTAAAAGAGACCCTGCGCTTTACTTATATCAACCCGCCGTCCAACTGGTGGGTCGTTTGTGTCTTAGGGACTTTTGCACCGGGGCCCCTGACCTCTCTGGTTTTTATGGCCCAGTCCAGGACTCGTTTAAATTGAATAAATAAAATAGAAAATAGATTTTTAATATGAAAATAATTGCTAGAACTTAGATAATTCATAGAAAATTCATTTTAACTCCAAATTGAACCATTCCAGTTTCTAAAATTTTGTAATAATATTCTTCATCATTTTGTGCCTCTGTTTTGGCATGAAAGGCTCATTTAAATTTATCTAATACTTAATCTTGTATTAAACACATAAAACATTAGAAAATCCATAACTTAAAATCTACAACTCCAAAATTAATAATTCTTTTTCCTGTGATCTTATTTTAATATATAGATTATTAATATGTATTTTGCATATATGTTTGGTGTAATGTTAATTTTGCCTATACCCTGTATGTTTGTATTGCTACGACTAGCAGTGAGGACACGAGTCATCTGAGGATCATCCTGGTACCTGGATTCTCAAGGCCCAGGCAAGTTGTGCCCTTGATCACTTCTTTTCACCTACTCATGTTCTAATTAATCATAATGATCTGCATAGGTTAATTTTGATGGGACCCAATAGGTTACCCTAGTTTGTCTATCTTTATACCTTGTTTACCACTGAACTTTCTGGGTAGTACTTGCTAGTGCTATATGTGGTTTTGGGTATGGAGATACACCATTCATGATTATACTTTTGTTATCAGTTGTTATTTATGATTCATGTTGAGATCATTATGTTAATTGGAACATGGAGAACCACCCGGGAAAACAGTGCTACCATGAGGGTGGAATGGGACGCCCTTGGCTGATTAATTAGGAAAGCTAGTGGAAGACTACCTTACCCGAAAGGGGCAAGGGCAGTAGGGGAGAGGTCAGTGTAGGGAGGCCCTCGGGAGGATTTTGCTGCGATGGCGGTCCTGCAAGGGATTCCTGCACTGGATCTTCCTATAAACTGTAGCGGGTTTTCGGAAGCTAGTGGAACTTTGTAAAGGCCTCGTAGTGGATCCCTAGCCATTCACCTCGGAAGTGTCTAAGGGCTTTGCAAACCCTGGCGACATGGGATACACGACTTGTGGGTAAAGATGCGCAACCTCTGCAGAGTGTAAAACTGGTATACTAGCCGTGCTCACGGTCATGAGCAGCTCGGACACTCACATGATTAATTTATGGAACTAAATTCAATTTGTCATATGCATTGCATCGCAGGTGATGTTGTTATTACTTTTGTTCTAATATTTAATTGGGTTGGTATTTACTTATACTTAGTAACTGCTAATAAAATTTTGACCAACTTTAAAAGCAATGCTCAGCTCTAACCATCTTCTTTGGTAAGCCTTACACTTCACATGAGCTCCCATCTTTGGCGAGTTCATGCACATTATTCCCCACAACTTGTTGAGCGATGAACGTATGTGAGCTCACTCTTGCTGTCTCACATACACCACAGGTCAAGAACAGGTACTACAGGATGATGCTCATGGAGGATGCTGTGATGAGTTCGTGAGAGGTCTAGGTCGTCGTCTCCCAGTCAACTTTGGGTTGCTGGACCGTTGTCTCCTTATAATGTAATTATTTATTTTGTATAGAACTCCTGTTATATATAAAGATGTGACATTCGATCCTGTGCCACTATACATCATATGTTTGAGACTTGGTCCCAGCATACCTGGTGTTTATGTTAACCCCGGGTTTTGGACCCCTAAAATCCGGGTGTTACAATCACCACGCTCGAGCAATCTCTGCCAGGGACTTCTCCGAGAACCCGGCTCGAGCGGACGGCTCGGCCGGCCACCTCCGGGGCCTCGGCCGACCGCCTTCCGAGGGCGCCAGCTCGGTCCGAAGCCTCGGCTGATCAGCTCCGACGTCGATCCTGCCAACGGACAACCCGGCTAGGCTCTGGCCGACCAGGTTTCATTTCCGAGCCAACTCCGCCTCTGCTCGTGCTGATATCGCTACCCCTGGCCTCGGCTCGTCGAAGAGCGGCCGAGGGGTCTCTTTAACTAAGCTAGAGGAGCCTCGGACAACAGGGCCGACCGAGCCGAGGGACTCCTACGCCTCCGGGATACGGATACCTCACTCGTCACCTTGACACGGGGCGACTCACGCTTGGTGAAGCGGTTCAGGCAAACAACAGGCGAGTCTTAGTGCTCAGAAATGAGGAAAAAACACGGCTTTGTGCCGAAGTTACATACATGTTCAGGCCCCGAAAGCCGAAATGAACAAAAAACCCGGCACTCGAAGTGCCATTACAAACGGAACTCCGGTCCCCCCCGCAGGTACGAACAACCCCACTCGATGGGGGTGGGCCTGCGGGGCAGCAGAAGACCGACGAACGGCACGTCGCCGCCCGCCCCGGCAGCGGCGACGATGAAGACGTCTGTCCTAGGGGGCCCAACAGCAGCAGTGATGGCCTCAGGGCGGATGCTGCTGCTGGGAGGCCCCCGCCCTTGCCCAAACTCGAGAGGCAAGGACGGACAGAAGGCCGTAGAGTCGGAGGTCGGTCCGTGGCCAACCTCGGCTGTCGCGCCGGCGGAAGAACCTCTTCCAGCTGCCGTGGCGGGAGGCGGCACCGGGGGCGGCTCAGAGAGTGCTCGGCTCAGAGAGCCGGGCACGCTGCAGCTGTTGGCGCCACGGACGACTCCCGCCCTTCCCCCCGATCACTGAGGGAAGGAGCGGGTCACCACCCGCGCAGGGGCCAACCCCGACCCGGCACACGCCCCTCCTCAGCCCTGGTGATGAAAATCCTTGAGGCTGAGGAAGGGGCGGATGCCGCAGCCCGGCTCGCTTTCCCCCACCATCAAGCCGGAAGTCACCACCCTGGGTGACCACCGGTGGAGGGGTGCAGCCGGGCTGCACGATGAAAATCCTTGAAGCCGAACGATGGCTGAAAGGTACCAACTCCCACGGAGTTGCGTTCCTCCAGCGATGGAGCGAAAAGACGCCGGTTCCCCCCATCCGGGGGCTCGGAAGATGGAGAGACACAATGCATAGGGAAGGAAGGAGACATGGTCACCTTGCGAAGGGGGTCGCCCTCCTTTTAAAGGCAACTCCCCCTGCTTGCACCCTCAACCGTCACGGGCTGAGTCTTCTCCAACACGCCTCCAAAGTCCTCCCCTGTGGCGCGGGGGCTGGGGCCCGCCTGTCATGCAGACCGGCTCCAAGCAGAAGAAGCCGAACCGCCGCGCACGACGCGCGCAACCACCCAGCGGTTACAAGTAACCCTCCACTTTTGCCCAGACCAGCGGGCGAAAGGGGCAGGCGGCCATGCAGGCGGCATGCAACCGCGCCAAGTGGACGCGCCTCTCCGACTCCTGACAGGCCAGCGCGACGGCTCAAGCCCACGCGTCGTGCAACTAGCGCGCCGGGTGCTGCATGCGAACCGCTGTGCCACTCGCTCCACCACCGCACCTCCTCGATTGCGGAACCGATACCGCGATTCGAGGCGACCCAGCCCGCGACCCAGTAGCGCCAGCCTGGCGCAGCGGTCAAACGCGGTCAAGAATGGGCCGGCAGTAATGACGGTGGCAGGCGCGCGAGAGCAGCGGTCACGCCATCAGCCTGGCTCACGTCCCATCCGGAGGCAGCAAGAGAACCCCCTCTCACGGTGCGAAGACGACGCGCCCGTGACCCGTACCTCGAACGGCTCGCACACGCGCAACGGCAACCTCGCCAACTACTCACCCCGGCGCATTAACTCCGCGGCTCGACGGACAGCGCTACGGGCGAGAGAGGCTGGCGACGTTTCGCCTTCGCCAAAACAACCACGCCGAAAAAGGTATGCCACGACGTTCAATTTCGAATCCTTTTTCCCTTTTCCTTCTTTCTCTATCTCTTGCAACAGGGACCGGGAAAGGGGATACCCCCAAAGGGATCCTTCCCCGTGAAGGAACTAGGCTCCGAGCCTCCTTACTGATCAGGGGTTCGAAGGCTGGCCCCCCGAAGGGTTCAACAGCCGCCTCAGATCGCGTGGGCCCGACACCCACTACTGGTCAGGGGTTCGAAGGTCGGCCCCCGAAAGGTCCCACGACCGCCTCAGGCTACTCGGGCTCCGTGCCCACTACTGATCAGGGGTTCGAAGGCTGGCCTGTCGAAGGGTTCACAGTCGCCTCAGACGCCGAGCGAGGGATGACCAGGGGTACGTTCGATACATAACCAAGGCTCGGGCTGCGCTCCCGAGGTACCCTAGGACATTTCCGAGACCAGCGGGAACGACTCTGTAACGGAATCCCATCGGAGGGAGGCAACGAGCCCTCGGACCCCGTCGCTAGGGGACCGGGTCCGGCAGATCACCCGCAGGTACTTTTGGGCGTGCCTCCGGGCCCCTAGCCGACCCCCAACGAACGGGGCACGGACGTCCACTCGGATTACCCGATTGCAGCTCACCGGAGACACCATGTTCGGTGCCCATCGAGGGTAACATGGCGCACTCCCCCCTCCTCCTTGCGGAAAGGCGACGTAGGGGCGTATATAAAAAAGCCGAGTCTGTCCCTGATCGTCCTCTCGCTCCGTGCGGAGGCTCGGGGGCTGCTCTCGCAAACCCGGCTCCGGCCAAACCGTTGACAGCGTCAACATACCAGCCCGAGAACTTGGGCCCCGACAGTGCACCTGGGCTATGCCCTGCTCGCATGAGGGAACCGCCAGACCAGCCGAGGCATTACGCAAGGCATTAAGACCTCGAAGGAGTGAAACCACTCCTCCGAGGCCTCGGGGGCTACACCCGGCGGGTGCGCTCGCGCGCACCCACCGGAACAAAGTACCTCCGAGAAAGGCTGGTCCCCTTGCAAAAAAGTGCGACGCAAGCCTCCAAGCGAGTGTTAACACTCCCTTCAAGGCTCGGGGGCTACTGTCGGGGACCATAATTAGGGGTACCCTCAAGACGCCTAATTCTCAGCTGGTAACCCCCATCAGCATAAAGCTGCAAAGGCCTGATGGGTTTGATTAAGTCAGGGATCAGTCCATACGAGTGACTCGATCACGCCACGCCCGAGCCTAGCCTCGGGCGAGGGCAGCCGACCCTAAGATGACTCCGTCTCGCCTGAGGTCTCCTCTTTCACGGCAGACGCATCACCGGCTCGCCCGAGGCCCCGCCTTCGATAAGAAGTAACCCTGACTAAATCACCGCGCCAACCGACCGAGTCACCGGGGCGTTTAACGCAAAAGGTAAGACCGACGGGCGACCAAACTCCGCTCCGCCCGACCCAGGGCTCGGACTCGGGCTAAGGCCCCGGAAGACGGCGAACTCCGCTCCGCCCGACCCAGGGCACGGACTCGGGCTAAGGCCCCGGAAGACGGCGAACTCCGCTCCGCCCGACCCAGGGCTCGGACTCGGGCTAAGGCCCCGGAAGACGGCGAACTCCGCTCCGCCCGACCCAGGGCTCGGACTCGGGCTAAGGCCCCGGAAGACGACGAACTCCGCCTCACCCGACCCAGGGCTCGGACTCCGCCTCGGCCTCTGCCGAACGACCTCCGCCTCGCCCGACCCAGGAGTTTGGGCTCGGCCTCTGTCTTGCAGGACGGACTCGACCTCGACTTCGGAGGAGCCTCCACGACGCCCGACCTAGGACACGAGGCCGCCACGTCAACAGGAAGCGTCATCATCACCCTGCCCTGAGCCGACTCGGGTCGCAGAGAACAAGACCGGCGTCCCATCTGGCCAGCTCCGCCAGATAGGCAATGATGGCGCCCCGCTAGACCATGACGACGGCGGCTCTCAGCTCCCTTACGAAAGCAGGAGGACGTCAGCAAGGGCCCAGCCACTCCAACAGCTGTCCCTCCGTCCGGCTCCGTTACTCCTCCAACAGCCACGACGCCACACCAACAGGGTGCCAAGATCTCTCCGGCTGCCACCTTGGCATGTACTTAGGGCGCTAGCTCTCCCTCGCTAGACACGTAGCACCTTGCTACACCCCCATTTTGTACACCTGGATCCTCTCCTTACGACTATAAAAGGAAGGACCAGGGCCTTCTTAGAGAAGGTTGGCCTCGCGGGGACGAAGGGCAGGGGCAGGCGCTCTCTCGGGGCCGCTCGCTCCCCTCACCTCGCGCGGACGCTTGTAACCCCCTACTGCAAGCGCACCTGACCTGGGCGCGGGACGAACACGAAGGCCGCGGGAATTCTCCGACTCCCTCGTCGCGACCCGGCTCCGGCCACCGACCTCTCGCTCTCTCTCTCCCCCCTTCGCGCTCGCCCACGCGCTCGACCCATCTGGGCTGGGGCACGCGGCACTCTCACTCGTCGGCTCGGGGACCCCCCGGTCTCGGAACGCCGACATAAAGAGAGCTAAAGGAATCTCAAAGGCACCCTGGTCTGGCGCACCAGACTGTCCGGTGTGCCACCGGACAGTGTCCGGTGCACCACCAGATAGTGTCCGGTGCACCAGGGAACTCGACGCTGAACTCCTCACCTTCGGGAAAATCAGAGGGCACTCCGCTATAATTCACCGGACCGTCTGGTGAGGCACCAAACAGTGTCCGGTGACACACCGGACTGTCCGGTGTGCCAGCGGAGCAACGACTACTTCAAGCGCAACGGTCGACTGCAACGCATTAAATACGCGCTAGCGCGCGTAGATGTCAGAGCACGCGCAGTTGGCGCACCGGACAGTCTACAGGAGATGTCCGGTGCACCACCGGACAGCCCAGAGGCCCCACAAGTCAGAGCTCCAACGGTCGAACCCTAATGGCTGGCTGACGTGGCTGGCGCACCGGACAGTGTTCGGTGGGCACCGGACTGTCCGGTGCACCATGCAACAACAAGCTTCCAACGACCACATTTTGGTGGTTGGGGCTATAAATACCCAACCACCCCACATTCAATTGCATCCAAGTTTCTACACTTATACACCTTACAAGAGCTATAGCATTCAATACAAGACACACCCAAGAGATCAAATCCTCTCCCAACTCCACACAAAGCTTTAGTGATTAGAGAGAGAGATTTGTTGTGTTCATTTGAGCTCTTGCGCTTGGATTGCTTCTTTTCTTTCTCATTCTTCTTGTGATCAAACTCAATTGTAACCGATGCAAGAGACACCAATTGTGTGGTGGTCCTTGCGGAGACTTTGTGTCCCGTGTGATTGAGAAGAGAAGCTCACTCGGTCTAAGTGACCGTTTGAGAGAGGGAAAGGGTTGAAACAGACCTGGTCTTTGTGACCACCTCGACAGGGAGTAGGTTTGCAAGAACTGAACCTCGGTAAAACAAATCATTGTGTCTCATTCCTTATTTGCTTGCGATTTGTTTTTCACCCTCTCTCTCGGACTCGATTATATTTCTAACGCTAACCCGGCTTGTAGTTGTGATTAACTTTGTAAATTTCAGTTTTGCCCTATTCACCCCCCTCTAGGCAACTTTCAATTGGTATCGGAGCTCGGTGCTTCATTTGAGCCTAACCGCTTGTCGGGGACCATAATTAGGGGTACCCTCAAGGCTCCTAATTCTCAGCTGGTAACCCCCATCAGCATAAAGCTGCGAAGGCCTGATGGGTGCGGTCAAGTCAGGGATCAGTCCATTCGAGGGACTCGATCACGCCTCGCCCGAGCCTAGCCTCGGACAAGGGCAGCCGACCCCGGAGGACCTCCGCCTCGCCCGAGGCCCCCCTCCAGCGGCGAACACGTTCCCGGCTCGCCCGAGGCCCTGTCTTCGCCAAGAAGCAACCCCGACCAAATCGCAGGAGCATTTAATGCAAAGGTGGCCTGACACCTTTATCCTGATGCGCGCCCCTCAGCTGACAGAGCCGAAGTGACCGCCGTCACTTCGCCGCTCCACTGACCGGTCTGACAGAAAGACAGCGCCGCCTGCGCCGCTCCGATTGCAGTGCCACTTGATAGAGTGAGGCTGACAGGCAGTCAGGCCCGGCCGCACACCATAGGAAACTCCGCTCTGCCCGACCCAGGGCTCGAACTCGGGCTAAGCCCCGGAAGACGGCGAACTCCGCTCCGCCCGACCCAGGGCTCGGACTCGGGCTAAGCCCCGGAAGACGGCGAACTCCGCTCCGCCCGACCCAATGCTCGGACTCGGGCTAAGCCCCAGAAGACGGCGAACTCCGCTCCGCCCGACCCAGGGCTCGGACTCGGGCTAAGCCCCAGAAGACGGCGAACTTCACTCCGCCCGACCCAGGGCTCGGACTCGGGCTAAGCCCCGGAAGACGACGAACTCCGCTCCACCCGATCCAGGGCTTGGACTTGGGCTCAGCCCCAGAAGACGACGAACTCCGCTCCGCCCGACCCAGGGCTCGGACTCGGGCTAAGCCCCGGAAGACGGCGAACTCCGCTCCGCCCGACCCAGGGCTCGGACTTGGGCTCAGCCCCAGAAGACGACGAACTCCGCCTCGCCCGACCTAGGGGCTCGGACTCGACCTCGGCCAGGGAAGACGCACTCGACCTCGACCTCGGAGGAGCCTCCACATCGCCCAACCTAGGGCGCGGACCGGCCACGTCAACAGGAGGCGCCATCATTACCCTACTCCAAGCTGACTCAGGCTACGGGGAACAAGACCGGCGTCCCATCTGGCTCGCTCCGCCAGATAAGCGATGATGGCGTCCCGCACGCTCCCTGACGATGGCGACTCTCGGCCCCCTTACGGAAGCAAGAGGACGTCAGCAAGGACTCGACGGCCCCGACAGCTGTCCCTCCGCCAGGCTCCGGCGCTCCTCCGACGGCCACGACATCACACAAACCGGGCGCCAAAATCTCTCCGGCCGCCACGATGGCGTGTACTTAGGGCACTAGCTCTCCTCCGCTAGACACGTAGCACTCTGCTACACCCCCCATTGTACACCTGGACCCTTGCCTTACGCCTATAAAAGGAAGGACCAGGGCCCTCTTAGAGAGGGTTGGCCGCGCGGGGACGAGGACGAGACGGGCGCTCGCGTGAGGCCGCTCGCTCCTTCCCCCGTGTGGACGCTTGTAACCCCCTACTGCAAGCGCACCCGACCTGGGCACGGGACGAACACGAAGGCCGCGGGATTTCCACCTCTCTCACGCCCATCTCCGGCCACCTCGCTTCCCCCCCATCGCGTTCGGCCTCGCGTTGACCCATCTGGGCTGGGGCACGCAGCGACACTTCACTCGTCGGCTTAGGGACCCCCCGGTCTCGAAACGCCGACAGTTGGCGCGCCAGGTAGGGGCCTGCTGTGTGTTGACGAATAGCTTCCCGTCAAGCTCCAGATGGGTAGTCTCTAGCAACCTCTCCGGCCCGGGACGGTGCTCCGTTTCGGGAGCCTTGAGTTCATGTCCCTCGACGGCAGCTACAACATGACACTCTTTCCACCGTCGGGCGACAGCGACAGTGGCGGTCGACAGTCCGCCCACCAGCGGCAGGATCGACGACGTCTTCCCCGCGTGGTGGGAGAACAACCTTCGAGCTCGCCCCGTCCTCTTCCCCGTCGATGGAGGAGGGGGAGGCGGGGCAACCAAGGCCAAGCAGGAGGCGACGCCCCGTCGGCCATCGAGCGAGTCGACAACACCAGCACTCCAACGGGGGGCGCGCCGGGCATCGGCCTCACGCTTGAGACGAAGACGGGCGCTGTCTCCCCGCGACGCGTCAATCCCGAGCAAACGGACGACGCCAGCACGCTCGCGAAAGGCTTGCTGGGTGTCGCCCTCGTACCTGAGATGACGGTGCAGTCAGTCCCCGACGTGACCTCATCACCACCCGTCGACCAAGAGGTACCGACCGATTCCCATCCCACGTCTCTCGGATTTAGCCTCGACCCGCCTAGCGGCTCCGCTTTGGCGGACGCTTTCGTAGAGGCGAATCCGAACCCTCTGGGGTTTCGTATGCGGTCGCCTTGGGACCGGCTGACGGACGTCTTGACCTACGGACCCTCTGGGTCCAAGGAAGACGACGAGCCCAGCGTCTGTTGGGATTTCTCCGGACTTGGCAACCCCGGTGCCATGCGGGGCTTCATGACCGCATGCGACTGCTGCCTTTCCGACTGTTCCGACGGTATAGGCGTAGCCTCGGCGACGAGGACTGCGGCCCGAGCCGCGAATGTTTTCACGTCGATCTAGGGGGTCCCTCTGAAGGCAACCATCTCGGCATGCCGGAGGACGGTGATCTCCCTAGGCCGATGCCTCGCGTTGACATCCAGCGGGAGCTAGCTGTGGTCCCCGTTCCGGCGGGGGGTCACGACCCACAACTCGAGCAAACCCGCGGGGTGCAGGCCAGGCTCGACGAGGGAGCAGGAGCGCTTGAGCCAATCCACCGGGACGTCGGGCCGGCATGGGCGGGCCAACCTCCGGCCGGAGAAATGCGTCATCTACCCTAGGGCTTCCAGCACCGCATCGCCGACGATGTCAGGGTCAGGCCGCCACCCGCATCCAGTGGGGTCGGCCAGAACCTGGCTGCAGCAGCAATGCTCCTCCGCGCGATGCCGGAGCCATCAACCACCCAGGGGCGGCGAATCCAGGGAGAGCTCAAGGATCTCCTGGAAGGCGCCGCGGCCCGGCGGGCCGAGAGCTCCGCCTCCCGAAGGCAGGGGTACCCCTCGGAACATCGTGCCGCGACTTCCCGATTCATGCGGGAAGCCTCGGTCTGCACCGGGCGCACGCGCAACACAGCGCCTGCGGCCCCGGGTCGCCTCGGCAACGAGCACCATCACCGCGATCGTCGGGCCCACCTCGACGAGAGGGTGCGCCGGGGCTACCACCCCAGGCGTGGGGGACGCTACGACAGCGGGGAGGATCGGAGTCCCTCGCCCGAACCACCCGGTCCGCAGGCCTTCGGCCGGGCCATACGACAGGCGCCGTTCCCGACCCGGTTCCGACCCCCGACTACTATCACAAAGTACTCGGGGGAGACGAGACCGGAACTGTGGCTCGCGGACTACCGTCTAGCCTGCCAACTGGGCGGAACGACGATGACAACCTCATCATCCGCAACCTCCCCCTGTTCCTCTCCGACACCGCTCGTGCCTGGTTGGAGCACCTGCCTCCGGGGCAGATCTCCGACTGGGACGACCTAGTCCAAGCTTTCGCCGGCAATTTCCAGGGCACGTACGTGCGCCCCGGGAATTTCTGGGACCTCCGAAGCTGCTGACAGCAGCCGGGAGAGTCTCTCCGAGACTACATCCGGCGATTCTCGAAGCAGCGCACCGAGCTGCCCAACATCACCGACTCGGATGTCATCGGCGCGTTCCTCGCCGGCACCACCTGCCGTGACCTGGTTAGCAAGCTAGGTCGCAAGACCCCCACCAGGGCGAGCGAGCTGATGGACATCGCCACCAAGTTCACCTCCGGCCAGGAGGCGGTCGAGGCTATCTTCCGGAAGGACAAGCAGCCCCAGGGCCACCCATCGGAAGATGCCCCCGAGGAGTCAGCTCAGCGCGGTGCCAAGAAGAAGGGCAAGAAGAAGTCGCAAGCGAAACGCGACGCCGCCGACGCAGACCTTGTCGCCGCCGCCGAGTACAAGAACCCTCGGAAACCCCCCGGAGGTCCCAACCTCTTCGACAAGATGCTCAAGGAGCCGTGCCCCTATCACCAGGGGCTCATCAAGCACACCCTTGAGGAGTGCGTCATGCTTCGGCGCCACTTCCACAGGGCCGGGCCAACCGCGGAGGGTGGCAGGGCCTGCGACGACGACAAGAAGGAAGATCACCAGGCAGGAGAGTTCCCCGAGGTCCGCGACTGCTTCATGATCTACGGCGGGCAAGCGACGAACACCTCGGCTCGGCACCGCAAGCAAGAGCGCCGGGAGGTCTGTTCGGTGAAGGTGGTGGCGCCAGTCTACCTAGACTGGTCCGACAAGCCCATCACCTTCGACCAAGCCGACCACCCCGACCATGTGCCGAGCCCGGGGAAATACCCGCTCGTCGTCGACCCCGTCATCGGCGACGTCAGGCTCACCAAGGTCCTCATGGACGGAGGCAGCAGCCTCAACATCATCTACGCCGAGACCCTCGGGCTTCTGCTTATCGATCTGTCCTCGGTCCAGGCGGGCGCTGCGCCTTTCCATGGGATCATCCCCGGGAAGCGCGTCCAGCCCCTCGGGCAACTCGATCTTCCCGTCTGCTTCGGAACACCGTCCAACTTCCGAAGGGAGACCCTGACGTTCGAGGTGGTCGGGTTCCGAGGAACCTACCACGTGGTATTGGGGAGGCCCTGCTACGCGAAGTTCATGGCCGTCCCCAACTACACCTACCTCAAGCTCAAGATGTCGGGCCCCAACGGGGTCATCACCGTCGGCCCCACGTACAAACACGCGTTCGAATGCGACGTGGAGTGCGTGGAGTACGCCGAGGCCCTCGCCGAGTCCGAGGCCCTCATCGCCGACCTGGAGAGCCTCTTTAAGGAGGTGCCAGACGTGAAGCGTCATGCCGGCAACTTCGAGCCAGCGGAGACGGTTAAGTTCGTCCCACTCGACCCCAGCAGCGACGCCTCCAAGCAAGTCCGGATCGGCTCCGGGCTCGATCCCAAATAGGAAGCAGTGCTCGTCGACTTTCTCCGCGCGAACGCCGACGTCTTCGCGTGGAGTCCCTCGGACATGCCCGGCATACCGAGGGATGTCGCCGAGCACTCGCTGGACATTCGGGCCGGAGCCCGACCCGTCAAGCAGCCTCTGCGCCGATTCGACGAGGAGAAGCGCAGAGCCATAGGCGAGGAGATCCACAAGCTAATGACGGCAGGGTTCATCAAAGAGGTATTCCATCCCGAATGGCTTGCCAACCCTGTGCTTGTGAGAAAGAAAGGGGGGAAATGGCGGATGTGTGTAGACTACACTGGTCTGAACAAAGCATGTCCGAAGGTTCCCTACCCTCTGCCTCGCATCGATCAGATTGTAGATTCTACTGCTGGGTGCGAAACCCTGTCTTTCCTCGATGCCTACTCAGGGTATCACCAAATCAGGATGAAAGAGTCTGACCAGCTCGCGACTTCTTTCATCACACCCTTCGGCATGTACTGCTATGTCACCATGCCGTTCGGCTTGAGGAATGCGGGCGCGACGTACCAGCGGTGCATGAACCATGTGTTCGGCGAGCACATTGGCCGCACAGTGAGGCCTACGTCGATGACATCGTAGTCAAGACAAGGAAAGCCTCCGACCTCCTTTCCGACCTTGAAGTGACGTTCCGATGTCTCAAGGCGAAAGGTGTCAAGCTCAATCCCGAAAAGTGTGTCTTTGGGGTGCCCCGAGGCATGCTCTTGGGGTTCATCGTCTCCGAGCGGGGCATCGAAGCCAACCCGGAGAAGATCGCAGCCATCACCAGCATGGGGCCCATCCAGGACTTGAAAGGCGTATAGAGGGTCATGGGATGTCTCGCGGCTCTAAGCCGCTTCATCTCACGCCTCGGCGAAAGAGGTCTGCCCCTGTACCGCCTCTTAAGGAAGGCCGAGCGCTTCACTTGGACCCCTGAGGCCAAGGAAGCCCTCGGGAACCTGAAGGCGCTCCTCACGAAGGCGCCTATCTTGGTACCCCCTGCTGCCAGAGAAGCCCTCTTGGTCTACGTCGCCGCGACCACTCAGGTGGTTAGCACAGCGATTGTGGTCGAGAGGCAAGAAGAGGGACAAGCATTGCCCGTTCAGAGGCCAGTCTACTTCATCAGCGAGGTACTGTCCGAAACCAAAATCCGCTACCCACAAGTTCAGAAGCTGCTGTACGCGGTGATCCTGACATGGCGGAAGTTGCGACACTACTTTGAGTCTCATCCGGTGACTGTGGTGTCATCCTTCCCCTTGGGGGAAATCATCCATTGCCGAGAGGCCTCGGGAAGGATTGCAAAGTGGGCAGTGGAAATCATGGGCGAAACAATCTCGTCCGCCCCTCGGAAGGCCATCAAATCCCAGGTCTTGGCGGACTTCGTGGCTGAATGGGTCGACACCCAGCTACCAACGGCTCCGATCCAACCGGAGCTCTGGACCATGTTCTTCGATGGGTCGCTGATGAAGACAGGAGCCGGCGTAGGCCTACTCTTCATCTCGCCCCTCGGGAAGCACCTACGCTACGTGCTACGCCTTCACTTCCCGGCGTCCAACAATGTAGCTGAGTACGAGGCTCTGGTCAACGGGTTGCGGATTGCCGTCGAGCTAGGGGTCCGATGCCTCGACGCTCGTGGTGACTCGCAGCTTGTCATCGACCAAGTCATGAAGAACTCCCACTGTCGCGACCCGAAGATGGAAGCCTACTGCGATGAGGTTCGGCGCCTGGAAGACAAGTTCTACGGGCTCGAGCTCAACCACATCGCTCGGCGCTACAACGAGACTGCGGACGAGCTGGCTAAAATAGCCTCGAGGCGAACAACGGTTCCCCCGGACGTCTTCTCCCGAGATCTGCATCAGCCCTCCGTCGAGATCGACGACGCGCTTGAGCCTGAGGCACCCTCGGCCCAGCCCGAGGTACCCTCAGCACAGTCCGAGGCACCCTCGGCTCGGCCCGAGGCACCCTCGGTTCGGCCCGAGGTACCCTCGGCCCCCGAGGGCGAAACGCTGCACGTCGAGGGGGAGCAAAGCGGGGTCACGCCTGATCAAAACTGGCAGACCCCGTACCTGCAATATCTCCACCAAGGAGAGCTACCCCTTGACCGAGCCGAAGCTCGGCGGTTGGCACGGCACGCCAAGTCGTTCGTCTTGCTAGGAGAAGGGAAGGAGCTCTACCACCACAGCCCTTCAGGCATCCTCCAGCGATGCATCTCCACCACCGAAGGTCAGGAACTCCTCCGATAAATACACTCGGGGGCTTGCGGCCACCACGCAGCACCTCGAGCCCTTGTCAGAAATGCTTTCCGACAAGGTTTCTACTGGCCAACGGCGGTGGCCGACGCCACTAGAATTGTCCGCGCCTGCGAAGGGTGTCAGTTCTACGCAAGGCAGACCCACCTGCCCGCTCAGGCTCTGCAGACAATATCCATCACATGGCCTTTTGCTGTGTGGGGTCTGGACCTCATCGGCCCCTTGCAGAAGGCACCCGGGGGCTACACGCACCTGTTGGTCGCCATCGACAAATTTTCCAAATGGATCGAGGTCCGACCCCTGAACAGCATCAGGTCCGAGCAGGCGGTGGCGTTCTTCACCAACATCATCCATCGTTTTGGGGTCCCGAACTCCATCATCACCAACAACGGTACCCAGTTCACCGGTAGAAAGTTCCTAGACTTCTGCGAGGATCACCACATCCGGGTAGACTGGGCTGCCGTGGCTCACCCCATGACGAATGGGCAAGTAGAGCGTGCCAACGGCAAGATTCTACAAGGACTCAAGCCTCGGATCTACAATGACCTCAACAAGTTCGGCAAGCGATGGATGAAGGAACTCCCCTCGGTGGTCTGGAGCCTGAGAACGACACCGAGCCGAGCCACGGGCTTCACGCCGTTCTTTCTAGTCTATGGGGCCGAGGCCATCTTGCCCACAGACCTGGAATACGGTTCCCCGAGGACGAGGGCCTATGACGACCAAAGCAACCAAGCTAGTCGAGAAGACTCGCTGGACCAGCTAGAGGAGGCTCGGGACAAGGCCTTACTACACTCGGCGCGGTACCAGCAGTCCATGCGACGCTACCACGCCCGAGGGGTCAGGTCCCGAGACCTCCAGGTGGGCGACCTGGTGATTCGGCTGCGACAAGACGCCCGAGGGCGGCACAAGCTCACGCCTCCCTGGGAAGGGCCGTTCGTCATCACCAAGGTTCTGAAGCCCGGAACATACAAGCTGGCCAACAGTCAAGGCAAGATCTACAGCAACGCTTGGAACATCCAACAGCTACGTCGCTTCTACCCTTAAGATGTTTTCAAGTTGTTCATATACCTCGCTCTCACGTAAAGTTTAGTCATCAAGGAAGGGTCAGCCTTGCCTCGGCAAAGCCCGACCCTCCCTCGGGGGCTAAAAGGGTGCCCTCTGCGTCGAAATTTTCCTCGAAAAAAATCTTTTCTGCCAGAATGCTTTTCGTGCTCTTCGACTACTTCAAAAGTGGATCCTGAAAACGGCGGAGTACACGTAAGCAGCCAAGGCTGACCGAGCCGAGGGACTCCTACGCCTCCGGGATACGGATACCTCACTCATCACCTTCTGCGATAAGTAACTCACGCTCGGATAAGTGACTCCGCGGACCGAACAAGTCTTCATGCTCGAGAAGCTCCTCTGCCGAAATGATTTTTCGGGCCTTCTAGACTGCGTCGGTAACAGAACCCTATGGACGAGTAGGAGCGCGCGTAAGCGGTAAGGCCGACCGAGCCGAGGGATTCCTACGCCTCCGGGATACGGATACCTCACTCATCACCTTCCGTGAAAAGCAACTCTCGCCCGCACAAACAGTTCTGTTACCGACAAAAAAGTTCAGATACTCGAAACAAGAGGAAAGGAGACACGACTTTACAATACAGCGAAGGTGTGTTTCGGCCTCGGCGGCCGCAGAAAACACACACTACAAGATAATTCGATCCTGCAGGCTCGGATCTTGACGGCTAAAGGGAGCGACAGCACCCTCGGCATCGACAACACCTTTGGCGAGGTCCGACCTAGCCTCGGACGGCGACGCGGTCCAAGGATCTCTGCTCTGAAGGACAACGTCATCACCAAGCCCGGGCCATCGCCGCCAGGGTCTTCTCCAAGAATCCGGCCCGAGCAGGCGGCTCGGCCGGTCACCCCGAGGCCTCGGCAGGTCAATTCCGGCGTCAGTCCCGCTAACGGACGACCCGGCTAGGCTCCGGCCGACCCGATCTTCTTTTTGAAGCCAACTATGCCTCTGTTCGCGCTGGCACCGCTACCCTTGGCCTCGGCTCATCGAAGAGCGGCCGAGGGTTTCCTCTAACTAAGCAAGGGAAGCCTCGGACAACAAGGTTGACCGAGCCGAGGGACTCCTACGCCTCCGGGATACGGATACCTCACTCGTCACCTTTACACGGGGCGACTCACGCTTGGTGAAGCGGTTCAGACAACCAACAGGCGAGTCTTAGTGCTCGAAAATGGGGAAAAAACATGGCTCCGTGCCGAATTTACATACATTTTCAGGCCTCGATAGCCACAGTGAACAAAAACACTAGCATTTGAAGTGCCATCACAAACGGAACTCCGGTTCCACCTCCGTAGGTATGAACAACCTCACTCAATGGGGGAGGGGCCTGTGGAGCAACATAAGACCGACGAACGGCTCGCCGTCGCCCGCCCCAGCAGCGGCGACGATGAAGACTTCTGCTCCGGGGGGCCGAACAGCAGCAGCGATGGCCTCAGGGCGGATGCTACTGCCAGGAGGCCCCTGCCCGTGCCCAAACTCGTGAGGCAAGGACGGGCAGAAGGCCGTAGAGTTGGAGGTCGGTCCGCAGGTGGCGCCGGCAAGCTCGTCGGCGGCGGAACCTCTTCCAGCTGCCGTGGCGGGAGGCGACACCGGGAGCAGCTCCGAAGCCGCTCGGCTCAGAGAGCCGGGCACGGTGCAGCTGCCAGCGCCACGGACGGCTCCCGCCCTTCCCCCCGATCACTGAGGGAAGGAGCGGGCCACCGCACACGCAGGGGCCGACCCCAACTCGGCACACTCCCCTCCCCAGCCCTGGTGATGAAAATCCTTGAGGCTGAGGGAGGGGCAGAGGCCGCGGCCCGGTTCGCTCTCCCCCACCATCGAACTGGAGGTCACCATCTTGGGTGACCGCTGGCGGAGGGATGCAGCCGGGCTGCATGATGAAAATCCTTGAAGCCGAACGACGGCTGAAAGGTACCAACTCCCGTAGAGTTGCGTTCCTCCAACGACGAAGCGGAAAGACGGCGGATACCCCCCATCCGGGGGTTTGGAAGATGGAAAGACACGATGCATAAGGGAGCGCGAAGACACGGTCGCCTTCCAAGAGGGTCACCCTCCTTTTAAAGGCGACTCTCCCCACTTGCGTCCCCGGCCATCGTGGGCTGTGTCTTCTCCAACACGCTCCAAGGTCCTCCCCCTATGGTGCGGGGCCTGGGTCCCACACGTCATGCAAGCCGGCCCAGAGCAGAAGAAGCCAAACCGCCGCGCATGGTGCGTGCAACCGCCCAACGGTTACAAGCGGCTCTCCACTTTTGCCCAGACCAGCGGGCGAGAGGGCGGGCAGCCATGCAGGCGGCATGCAACCACGCCAAGTGGGCGCGCTTCTCTGACTCCCAACATGCCCAGCATGGAGGCCCAGATCCACGCGTCATGCAACCGGCACGCCGAATGCTTCGTGCAGGCAACTGCACCACCACCTGCGCCACCATCGCGCCTCCTCGACTGCGGAACCAATACCGCGACTCGAGGCGACCCAGCGCACGACCCAGCGGCTCCAGCCTGGCACGACGGTCAATGCGGCCGAAAATGGGCCAGCAGTAATGGCGGTGGCAGGCGGGCAGGAGCAGCGGTCACGTCGTCAGCCAAGCTCACGTCCCATCCGGGGCAGCGAGAGAACCCTCTCTCACGGCGTGAAGACAACGCGCCCGTGACCCGTTCCTCGAACGGCTCACACACGTGCAACGGCTACCCCGCGAACCACTCGCCCTGTCGCATTAACTCCACGGCAGGACAGGCGGCGCCTCTGGCAGGAGAAGCGAGCGACGCTTCGCCTTTGCCATAATGACCGCGTCAAAAAAGGTACGCTGCGTCGTTCGATTTCGTATCCTTTTCCTTTTTTCCTCTTCCTCTCTCTTGCAACAGGGACCAGGCTCCGAGCCTCCCTACTGATCTGAGGTTCGAAGGCTGGCCCCTCGGAAGGGTTCAACAGCCGCCTCAGAGCACGTGGGCTCCACACCCACTACTGGTCAGAGGTTCGAAGGCCGGCCCCTCGGAAGGGTTCAACGGCCACCTCAGGCTACTCGGGCTCCATGCCCACTACTGATCAGGGGTTCGAAGGCTGGCCCCCGAAGGGTTCACAGCTGCCTCAGACACAGAGCGAGGGATGACCATGGGTACGTTCGATACATAACCAAGGCTCGGGCTGCGCTCCCGAGGTACCCTAGGACATTTCCGAGACCAGCGGGAACGATCTTGTAACGGAATCCCATCAGAGGGAGGCATCGAGCCCTCGGACCCCGTCGCCAGGGGACCGGGTCCGGCAGATCACCCGCAGGTACTTTTGGGCGCGCCTCTGGGCCCCTAGCCGACCCCTAACGAATGGGGCACGGGCGTCCGCTCGGATCACCCGCCTGAAGCTCACCGGAGACACCATGTTCGGCGCCCACCGAGGGCAACATGGCGCTCTCCCCCCCTCCTCCTTGCGGAAAGGCGACGCAGGGGCGTATGTAAAAAAGTCGAGTTTGTCCCTGATCGCCCTCTCGCCCTGTGCAGAGGCTCGGGGGCTGCTCTCGCAAACCCGGCTCCGGCCAAACCGTTGACGGCGTCAACATACCAGCCCGAGAACTTGGGACCCGACCGTACACCCGGGCTACGGCCAGCTCGCATGAGGGAACGACCATACCAGCCGAAGCATTACGTGAGGCGTTAAGACCTCGGAGGAGTCAAACCACTCCTCCGAGGCCTCGGGGGCTACACCCGGCGGGTGTGCTCGCGCGCACCCACCGGAACAAAACGCAACTGAGAAAGGCTGGTCCCCTTGCAAAAAAGTGCGACGAAAGCCTCCAAGCGAGTGCTAACACTCCCTTCGAGGCTCGGGGGCTACTGTCAGGGACCATAATTAGGGGTACCCTCAAGGCTCCTAATTCTCAGCTGGTAACCCCCATCAGCATAAAGCTGCGAAGGCCTGATGGGTGCGATCAAGTCAGGGATCAGTCCATTCGAGGGACTCGATCACGCCTCGCCCGAGCCTAGCCTCGGACAAGGGCAGCCGACCCCGAAGGACCTCCGCCTCGCCCGAGGCCCCCCTCCAGCGGCGAACACGTTCCCGGCTCGCCCAAGGCCCTGTCTTCGCCAAGAAGCAACCCCGACCAAATCGCAGGAGCATTTAATGCAAAGGTGGCCTGACACCTTTATCCTGACGCGTGCCCCTCAGCTAACAGAGCCGAAGTGACCGCCGTCACTTCGCCGCTCCACTGACCGGTCTGACAGAAAGACAGCGCCGCCTGTGCCGCTTCGACTGCTGTGCCACTTGACAGAGTGAGGCTGACAGGCAGTCAGGCCCGGCCGCACACCATAGGAAACTCTGCTCCGCTCGACCCAGGGCTCAGACTCGGGCTAAGCCCCAGAAGACGGTGAACTCCGCTTCGCCCGACCCAGGGCTCGGACTCGGGCTAAGCCCCGGAAGACGGCGAACTCCGCTCCGCCCGACCCAGGGCTCGGACTCGGGCTAAGCCCCGGAAGACGGTGAACTCCGCTCCGCCCGACCCAGGGCTCGGACTCGGGTTAAGCCCCGGAAGACGGCGAACTCCGCTCCGCCCGACCCAGGGCTCGGACTCGGGCTAAGCCCCAGAAGACGGCGAACTCCGCTCCGCCCGACCCAGGGCTCGGACTCGGGCTAAGCCCCGGAAGACGGCGAACTCCGCTCCGCCCGACCCAGGGCTCGGACTTGGGCTCAGCCCCAGAAGACGACGAACTCCGCCTCGCCCGACCCGGGCTCGGACTCGGCCTCGGCCACGGAAGACGGACTCAACCTCGACCTCGGAGGAGCCTCCACATCGCCCAACCTAGGGCGCGGACCGGCCACGTCAACAGGAGGCACCATCATTACCCTACTCCAAGCTGACTCATGCTACGGGGAACAAGACCGGCGTCCCATCTGGCTCGCTCCGCCAGATAAGCGATGATGGCATCCCGCACGCTCCCTGACGATGGCGACTCTCGGCCCCCTTACAGAAGCAAGAGGACGTCAGCAAGGACTCGACGGCCCCGACAACTGTCCCTCCACCAGGCTCCAGCGCTCCTCCGACGGCCACGACATCACACAAACCGGGCGCCAAAATCTCTCCGGCCGCCACGATGGCGTGTACCTAGGGCACTAGCTCTCCTCTGCTAGACACGTAGCACTCTGCTACACCCCCCATTATACACCTGGACCCTCTCCTTACGCCTATAAAAGGAAGGACCAGGGCCCTCTTAGAGAGGGTTGGCCGCGCGGGGACGAGGACGAGACGGGCGCTCGCGTGAGGCCGCTCGCTCCTTCCCCCATGTGGACGCTTGTAACCCCCTACTGCAAGCGCACCCGACCTGGGCGCGGGACGAACACGAAGGCCGCGGGTTTTCCACCTCTCTGACGCCCATCTCTGGCCACCTCGCTTCCCCCCTTCGCGTTCAGCCTCGCGTCGACCCATCTGGGCTGGGGCACGCAGCGACACTTCACTCGTCGGCTCAGGGACCCCCGGTCTCGAAACGCCGACACCGCTCGAAGTGATGTCGGGAGATCATGCCAAGAAGGAGATGGGGACCGGCGAGAAGCCCATTACAAGCCACAGGGAGGCTTCATCGGAAGAGTCCCGCAATAAAGGGAAGGGGAAGGAGAAGAAATCCCCTTCACACAAGTCGCATCGGAGTGGCGACAAGAAAAAGATGATGAGGAAGGTGGTCTACTACGAGACCGATTCTTCATCGCCATCCACCTCCGGCTCCGACGCGCTGTCCATTACTTCTAAGTGCCATGAGCGCAATAAGTATAGTAAGATCCCCCTACGCTACCCTCGTATTTCAAAGCGTACTCCTTTACTCTCCGTTCCATTAGGCAAACCACCGGTTTTTGACGGTGAAGATTATAATATATGGAGTGACAAAATGAGGCATCATCTAACCTCACTCCACACAAGCATTTGGAATGTTGTTGAGTTTGGTGTACAGGTACCATTCGTAGGGGATGAAGACTACGATCCGGATGAAGTGGCCCAAATCCACCACTTCAACTCCCAAGCCACTACTATACTCCTCACCTCTCTAAGTCGAGAGGAGTATAATAAGGTGCAAGGGTTGAAGAGCGCAAAGGAAATTTGGGACGTGCTAAAGACCGCGCACGAAGGAGACGAGGTGACCAAGATCACCAAGTGGGAAACGATCGAGGGGGAGCTCGGTCGCTTCATGCTTCATCAAGGGGAGGATCCGCAAGCTATGTACAACCACTTGAAGACCTTGGTGAACCAAGTGCTCAACCTCGGGAGCGAAAAATGGGATGACCATGAGATGGTCAAGGTTATTCTTAGATCCCTCGTTTTTCTTAACCCTACGCAAGTTCAATTAATTCGAGGTGATCCTAGATACAAGCTAATGTCTCCCGAGGAGGCTATAGGAAAATTTGTGAGCTTTGAGCTAATGATTAAAGGCTCAAAGAAGATCATCGAGCAAGGCACATCCTCCACGCCCGAGGCACAACTCGTTGCATTCAAGGCAATAGAGGAGAAGAAGGAAGAGTCTACACCAAGTAGGCTCCCCATCGACGCCTCAAAGCTCGATAATGAGGAGATGGCTTTAATCATCAAAAGCTTTTGACAAATCCTCAAGCAAAGGAGGGGGAAGGACTACAAGCCCCGCTTCAAAAAGGTTTGCTACAAGTGTGGTAAGCCCGGTCACTTTATAGCAAAATGTCCTATTTCTAGTGATAGTGAAAGGGGCGACGACAAGAAGGGGAGAAGAAAGGAGAAGAAGAGATATCACAAGAAGAAGGGCGGCGATGCCCATGTTTGCCGCGAGTGGGACTCCGACGAGAGCTCCACCGACTCCTCCTCCGACGAGGACACCGCCAACATCGCCATCAACAAGGGACTTCTCTTCCCCAACGTCGGCCACAAGTGCCTTATGGCAAAAGACGGCAAAAGGAAGAAGGTTAAATCTAAATCCTCCACTAAATATGCATCCTCTAGTGATGAAGATAATTCTAGTAATGAGGAGGATAATTTGCTTACTCTTTTTGCCAACCTTAACATGGAACAAAAAGAAAAGTTAAATGAATTGATTAGCGCTATTCATGATAAGGATTAACTCTTGGATAGCCAAGAGGACTTCCTAATTAAGGAAAATAAGAAACATGTTAAGGTTAAGAATGCTTATGCTCTAGAAAGGAAAAAATGTGAAAAATTATCTAGTGAGCTAAGCACTTGCCATGATGTTATTGCCAACCTTAGAAATGAAAATGCTAAATTAATTGCTAAGGTTGATTCAAATGTTTGTGATAATTCATATGTCAATCTTAGAAATGATCATGATATTTCTATTGCTAAGATTGAAAAATTGAATGCCTCTCTTGCTAGCCTTAGAATTGAAAATGAAAAATTAATTGCTAAGGCTAAAGACCTAGATGTTTGCAATGCTTCTATTTCCGATCTTAGAAGTGAAGATGATATTTTACATGCTAAGATTGTTGAACTAAAAACTTGCAAACCCTCTACCACTACCGTTGAGCATGTTTCTATTTGCACTAGATGTAGAGATGTTGATATTGATGCTATTCATGATCATATGGTCTTAATTAAGCAACAAAATGATCATATAGCAAAATTAGATGCTAAAATAGCCGAGCATGAACTTGAAAATGAAAAATTTAAATTTGCTCGTAGTATGCTTTATAGTGGGAGACGCCTTGGCATCAAGGATGACATTGGCTTCCAAAAGGGAGACAATGTCAAACTTAATGCCCCTCCTAAGAAATTGTCTAACTTTGTTAAGGGCAAGGCTCCCATGCCTCAGGATAACGAGGGTTACATTTTGTACCCTGCCGGTTATCTCGAGCACAAAATTAGGACAATTCACTCTAGGAAGTCTCACTCTGGCCCTAATCATGCTTTTATGTATAAGGGTGAGACATCTAGTTCTAGGCAATCAACTCGTGCTAAATTGCCTAAGAAGAAAACTCCTAGTGCATCAAATGAACCTAGCATTTCATTTAAAACTTTTGATGCATCCTATGTTTTGACTAACAAATCTGGCAAAATAGTTGCCAAGTATGTTGGGGACAAACACAAGGGGGCAAAGACTTGTGTCTGGGTACCCAAAGTTCTTGTCTCTAATGTCAAAGGACCCAAAACTGTTTGGGTACCTAAACTCAAGAACTAAACTTGTTTTGTAGGTTTATGCATCCGGGGGCTCAAGTTGGATCATCGATAGCGGGTGCATGAACCACATGACAGGGGAGAAAAAGATGTTCTTCTCATACGAGAAAAACCAAGATCCCCAACGAGCTATCACATTTGGAGATGGAAACCAAGGTTTGGTCAAAGGTTTGGGTAAATAGCTATATCTCCTGACCATTCCATTTCCAATGTTTTTCTTGTTGATTCATTAGATTACAATTTGCTTTCCGTATCTCAATTATGCAAAATGGGCTACAACTGTCTATTTACTGATGAAGGTGTCACTGTCTTTAGAAGAAGTGATGATTCAGTAGCATTTAAGGGAGTGTTGGAGGGTCAGCTATACTTAGTTGATTTCAATAGAGCTGAACTCGACACTTGCTTAATTGCTAAGACTAACATGGGCTGGCTCTGGCATCGCCGACTAGCACATGTTGGGATGAAGAATCTTCACAAACTTCTAAAGGGAGAACACATTTTAGGACTAACCAATGTTCATTTTGAGAAAGATAGGATTTGTAGCGCATGCCAAGCCGGGAAGCAAGTTGGCACTCATCCTCCACATAAGAACATCTTGACAACTGATAGGCCACTTGAGCTCCTCCACATGGACCTATTCGGCCCGATCGCTTATATAAGCATCGGCGGGAGTAAGTACTGTCTTGTTATTGTGGATGACTATTCTCGCTTCACTTGGGTGTTCTTTTTACAGGAAAAATCTCAAACCCAAGAGACTTTAAAGGGATTCTTGAGACGGGCTCAAAATGAGTTCGGCTTGAGGATCAAGAAAATAAGAAGCAATAATGGGATGGAGTTCAAGAATTCACAAATTAAAGGCTTCCTTGAGGAAGAGGGCATCAAGCATGAGTTCTCTTCTCCCTACACGCCACAACAAAATGGTGTAGTGGAGAGGAAGAATAGAACTCTATTGGACATGGCAAGAACCATGCTTGATGAGTACAAGACTTCGGATCGGTTTTGGGCCGAGGCGGTCAACACCGCTTGCTACGCCATCAACCGGTTGTATCTACACCGAATCCTCAAGAAGACATCTTACGAACTCCTCACCGGTAAAAAGCCCAATGTTTCATATTTTAGAGTCTTTGGTAGCAAATGTTTTTATTCTTGTCAAAAGAGGTAGAAAGTCCAAATTTGCTCCTAAGGCTGTAGAAGGCTTTTTACTAGGATATGATTCAAACACAAGGGCATATAGAGTCTTTAACAAGTCCACTGGACAAGTTGAAGTTTCTTGTGACATTGTGTTTGATGAGACTAACGGCTCCCAAGTGAAGCAAGTTGATCTTGATGAATTAGATGATGAAGAGGCTCCGTGCGTCGCGCTAAGGAACATGTCCATTGGGGATGTGTGTCCTAAGGAATCCGAAGAGCACATTCAACCACAAGATCAACCATCTCCTCCATGCAAGCATCTCCACCAACCCAAGATGAGGATGAGGCTCAAGATGATGAAGAAGAAGATCAAGAAGATGAGCCGCCTCAAGACGACGACAATGATCAAGGGGGAGATGCAAATGATCAAGACAAGGAGGATGAGCAAGTTGCAAGGCCGCCACACCCAAGAGTCCACCAAGCAATCCAACGAGATCACCCCGTCAACACCATCCTCGGCGACATTCATAAGGGGGTAACCACTAGATCTCGTGTTGCACATTTTTGTGAGCATTACTCTTTTGTTTCCTCTATTGAGCCACACAGGGTAGAGAAAGCACTCCAAGATTCGGATTGGGTGATGGCGATGCAAGAGGAGCTCAACAACTTCACAAGAAATGAGGTATGGCATTTAGTTCCACGTCCTAACCAAAATGTTGTCGGAACCAAGTGGGTCTTTCGCAACAAACAAGACAAGCATGGTGTGGTGACTAGGAACAAAGCCCGACTTGAGGCCAAGGGATATTCACAAGTCGAAGGTTTGGATTTCGGTGAAACCTATGCACCCGTAGCTAGGCTTGAGTCCATTCGTATATTATTAGCCTATGCTACTTACCATGGCTTCAAGCTCTACCAAATGGACGTGAAGAGTGCCTTCCTCAATGGACCAATCAAGGAAGAGGTCTATGTTGAGCAACCTCCCGGCTTTGAAGATAGTGAGTATCCTAACCATGTCTATAAGCTCTCTAAGGCGCTTTATGGGCTCAAGCAAGCCCCAAGAGCATGGTATGAATGCCTAAGAGATTTCCTTATTGCTAATGGCTTCAAAGTCGGAAAGGCCGATCCTACTTTATTTACTAAAACTCTTGCAAATGATTTGTTCGTATGCCAAATTTATGTTGATGATATTATATTTGGGTCTACTAACGAATCTACATGTGAGGAATTTAGTAGGATCATGACACAGAAATTCGAGATGTCAATGATGGGGGAGTTGAAGTACTTCTTAGGATTTCAAGTGAAGCAACTCCAAGAGGGCACCTTCATTAGCCAAACAAAATACATTCAAGACATTCTAACCAAGTTTGGGATGAAGGACGCCAAACCCATCAAGACACCCATGGGAACTAATGGGCATCTCGACCTCGACACGGGAGGTAAATCCGTAGATCAAAAGGTATACCGGTCGATGATAGGTTCTTTACTCTATTTATGTGCTTCACGACCGGATATTATGCTTTCCGTATGCATGTGTGCAAGATTCCAAGCCGATCCTAAGGAAGCTCACCTTAGGGCCGTAAAAAGAATCTTGAGATATTTAGTTTATACTCCTAAGTTTGGCCTTTGGTACCCCAGGGGATCCACATTTGATTTAATTGGTTATTCCGATGCCGATTGGGCAGGGTGCAAAATCAATAGAAAGAGCACATTAGGGACTTGTCAGTTCTTGGGAAGATCTCTGGTGTCTTGGGCTTCAAAGAAGCAAAATTCTGTGGCTCTTTCAATCGCCGAAGCCGAGTATATTGCCGCAGGCCATTGTTGCGCGCAATTGCTTTGGATGAGGCAAACCCTTAGGGACTATGGTTACAAATTAACCAAAGTTCCTCTTCTATGTGATAATGAGAGTGCAATCCGCATGGCGGATAATCCCGTTGAGCATAGCCGCACTAAACACATAGCCATTCGGTATCATT
Source organism: Zea luxurians (assembly GCA_029449295.1). Taxonomy (NCBI): domain Eukaryota; kingdom Viridiplantae; phylum Streptophyta; class Magnoliopsida; order Poales; family Poaceae; genus Zea; species Zea luxurians. The sequence continues at coordinate 81,760 of JAOPSE010001710.1, forward strand.
TTCTAAGGGATCACCAACAAAAGGGGATATCGAGATTGCATATGTTAGCACCAAAGAACAATTAGCCGATATCTTTACCAAGCCATTGGATGAACAAACTTTTACCAAACTTAGGCATGAGCTAAATATTCTTGATTCTAGGAATTTTTATTGATGTCTTGCATACATAGCTCATTATTATACCTTTGATCATCTCTTTCATGTGCTATGACTAATGTGTTTCTTCAAGTCCATTTCATGCTAAGTCATAGATTGAAAGGGAAAAGGAGTCTTCGGCGAAGACAAGGCTTCCACTCCGCTCCATTGACTCATTCATCCTTCGCCGTCGCTCCGCACAACTCTCCAACTTTGGTATAATCTTCACTCCTTTATTTTTGTCCAAAGGGAGAGAGAGTAGTTCAAGGGCTTATATTTCACTCAAATATCTGTTTTTGGCGATTCATGCCAAAGGGGAGAGAGTATTAGCCCAAAGCAAAAGGACCGCACCACCACCAATTTCAAAAATTTATTTGGTATGGAGTCTATTAATTGGTGAAGTTTTTTCAATTGGTATCTTATTTTGATACAATTTCAAATTCATATACCCTCTTCAAAAATAATATCTAAAACCCTCTTAAACACTAAGAGGAGGATTTCATTAAGGGGGAGTTTTGTTTAGTCAAAGGAAAAGCATTTGAAACAGGGGGAGAAAATTTCAAAACTTGTAAATGCTTCTCAAAATCTTATTCATTTACCTTTGACTATTTGCAAAAGAACTTTGAAAAGAATTTCCAAAATATTTTGCAAAACAAAACATGTGGTGCAAGCATGGTCCAAAATGTTAATAAAAAGAAAAAACATCCATGCGCATCTAGTAAGTAATATTTATTGGTTTCATTCCAAGCAACCTTTGCACTTACATTATGCAAACTAGTTCAAATTCTGCCTTCTATATTTGCTTTGGTTTGTGTTGGCATCAATTACCAAAAAGGGGGAGATTGAAAGGGAAATAGGCTTACACCTTTTCCTAAATAGATTTTGGTGGTTGAATTGCCCAACACAAATAATTGAACTAACTAGTTTGCTCTAGTCTATAAGTTCTACAGGTGCCAAAGGTTCACAACAAGTCAATAAAAAGACCAAAGATGGGTTCAAATAAAGAGAGCTAAAGGAATCCCAAAGGCACCCTGGTCTGGCGCACCGGACTGTCCGGTGTGCCACCGGACAGTGTCCGGTGCACCAGGGAACTCGACGCTGAACTCCTCACCTTCGGGAAAATTAGAGGGCACTCCGCTATAATTCACCAGACCGTCCGGTGAGGCACCGGACAGTGTCCAGTGACACACCGGACTGTCCGGTGTGCCAGCGAAGCAACGGCTACTTCAAGCGCAACGGTCGACTGCAACGCATTAAATGCGCGCCAGCGCGCGCAGATGTCAGAGCACGCGCAGTTGGCACACCGGACAGTCTACAGGAGATGTTCGGTGCGCCACCGGACAGCCCAGAGGCCCCACAAGTCAGAGCTCCAACGGTCGAACCCCAACGGCTGGCTGACGTGGCTGGCGCACCGGACTGTCCGGTGCACCATGCGACAGCAAGCTTCCAACGACCACATTTTGGTGGTTGGGGCTATAAATACCCCAACCACCCCACATTCAATTGCATCCAAGTTTCTACACTTCTACACCTTACAAGAGCTATAGCATTCAATACAAGACACACCCAAGAGATCAAATCCTCTCCCAACTCCATACAAAGCTTTAGTGATTAGAGATAGAGATTTGTTGGGTTCATTTGAGCTCTTGCGCTTGGATTGCTTCTTTTCTTTCTCATTCTTCTTGTGATCAAACTCAATTGTAACCGAGGCTAGAGACACCAATTGTGTGGTGGTCCTTGCGGAGACTTTGTGTCCCGTGTGATTGAGAAGAGAAGCTCACTCGGTCTAAGTGACCGTTTGAGAGAGGGAAAGGGTTGAAAGAGACCCGGTCTTTGTGACCACCTCAACGGGGAGTAGGTTTGCAAGAACCGAACCTCAGTAAAACAAACCCTTGTGTCTCATTCCTTATTTGCTTGCGATTTGTTTTTCACCCTCTCTCTCTCGGACTCGATTATATTTCTAACGCTAACCCGGCTTGTAGTTGTGATTAACTTTGTAAATTTCAGTTTCGCCCTATTCACCCCCCCTCTAGGCGTCTTTCAGTAACAATTCTTCGTTTTTTCGACCTAGCAGACTTTTTTGATGCCGAAGGCTCCTCCTTCTGTAAAAGCTTCGTCAGAAGTAGCCCTAGTGGACTTAGCTTGATAGGCAAGGATTCAGTCATTACCTTTTAAAAAGTTTTCCACGTCAGTGACAGAAGGTGTTGAAGGAGCTTCTTCCTCTGTATCAGTTGTTTCTGGCCTCGGAGCTGTAGCTTTTCTCTTCTTCAGAACAGCCACCTTCAGCTTAGGGCTGCTTTTTCTCTTTTTCAGTAATTTTTCATCTTCTTTTATCATTCTAGCAGCTTGTCTCTTCATAACACTGACAACTCTTTTTCGCTTTGGCCCTTCGGCACCCTTGCTTAATCGTTCATAGTCAGGATATTCAAATTTCAGGGCATCCATTACTCGGTTCAGCCTTCGTTTCGATCGGGTGCCAAAGGCTGCAATCATCAATTGATCTTCTTTCTTAGTATAGTTACCCAAAATTTCATTGCACATAGCCTCAATCATTTCCAACCATTCTTGGCAAGGCTCTTTGAAATGTTTCTTGAACTTGAAGTGATAGTGCAGTTGAACAAGTTCATTCTTTTTCTTTTCTCCTTTAAGCTTCGACATATTCCATTCCTTTAATGTCGGAAATACTCTGTTGGCTAAGTATTCCTGCACCAAATCTCTAGTACCGATATGCTTAGACACAACTCGGAATTTGCCCATAGCTTTTCGGCATGGTGACCCTTGCAGCATGTCGCACAGGGGCCTAGTTAACCCGAAGGTTAGGACCAGTGGGCTCTGAACTATCTTCTCCTTCTCATCAACCTTAACATAAAACCACTCATTCTTCCAACCGGTTGGCCATTTGGTGCGGTAGCTGATGTTGGGGCCATGCTTCGTTGCGCCGAAGGTCTTACACGAAGAAGCAGCTTCGGCCGAAGTTGTCCCCAGGGGATGGCCGAAGGTTCCTTTTTATGGAGCTTCGGCGTTACAAACCGACATAGAGATAGAATGGCCTTTTTATCCATAGAGGTCTAAGTTAATGTTGTAAACTTTTGTAAGGGGCATAATTGTAATTCGTCACAGGCTGCGTCCTGTGTCTATAAATAGATGAACAGTACCCCTGTACTGTTCACGGGAACCTGTCATTTGCTTTCGCATCACACTTGTACCTTTGTTTTCCTCAGGACCGAAGGTACATTTGTAATTTGAAGTCTTTTATATTCATTCACTCATGATAATAAAAATGGAAATAATTCCATGATCATATTTAAATGTTTATTTCATACTTCATGATTTATATGATATGAATGCTTCGTCCCTTGCTATTATGTTCACGAAGGTACGTCCTTCGTAACCTTCGTCCGAAATTCTTTATATCCTGAAGGGATATAATGTTTTGGAGGACGAAGGACCTTAACACCTAACATTTTCTATGTTCAGGAAAATCATATTGCTGATCTGCAGGAGACCTTCGCCAGTTTCAGACAAGCTGGTCTGAAGCTGAATCCAGAAAAATGTGTCTTCGGAGTAAAGAAGGGGAAATTTCTTGGATGCTTGGTTTCAACAAAGGGAATCGAAGCTAATCCAAATAAAATCGAAGCTATACTTCGAATGGAGCCACCAACCACAAGAAAGGGGGCCCAAAGATTGACAGGAAGGCTGGCATCTCTCAACAGATTTATATCTAGATCAGCAGAAAGAAATCTACCATTCTTCGAGGTGCTGAAGTCAGCTGAAGTCTTTCAATGGGGCCCAAGTCAACAAAAAGCCTTCGAAGAGCTGAAGCAATACTTAATAGATCTAACAACATTAACTCCACCAACGCCAGGGGCTCCTCTGTTGTTATATGTGGCAGCTTCGCACTCAGCAGTAAGTGCGGCACTTGTCCAGGAGAAGTTTGATGGTCAAGTCAAGAAGCAGGTCCCAGTATATTTCGTATCTGAAGTCCTTAGTATATCAAAGAAAAATTATACAGAGCTGGAGAAGGTATTATATGCCGTTTTAATGGCATCCAGAAAGCTTCGGCATTATTTTCAGGCATACAATATTATTGTTCCTTCTTCGCAGCCGTTGAAGGATATCATGAGAAATAGAGAAGCTACTGGACGGATTGGAAAATGGGCTGCAGAGCTCAATGAATTTTACATTGATTATGTGCATAGATCCTCGATCCAGTCTCAAGCATTGGCAGATTTCATTGCCGACTGGACGCCAGGGGCTCAGGATGAAGAAGCAAACAAAGATGCCGAAGTGTGGACAGTGTTTTGTGATGGCTCTTGGGGAACCTTCGGAGCAGGTGCAGCTGCTGTGTTGGTCTCACCATCCAAGGTTAAAACTTGTTATGCAGCAAGACTTGACTTCAGCTGTACAAACAATATTACTGAGTACGAAGCCCTGCTCCTGGGCCTTCGGAAATTAAAGGCAATGGGAATCAGAAGGGCGATTCTTAAAACTGATTCCCAGGTTGTTTCGGGTCATATTGACAAAAGTTGCAAGGCTAAAGATCCGAAGCTTGAAAAATATCTAGACACGGTCCGAAGGATCGAAGCCTCCTTCGAAGGATTTTCTGTCAAGAATATTCCTCGAGGACAAAATGAGCATGCTGATTTGCTAGCCAAGTCTGCAGCACAGGGGCTGCCGTTACCTTCGGATGTGTTCTTCGAAACAATAAAGGCACCTTCAGTGGAGCTCCTTGAAAGAGCAGTCCTCAACATATCTCCTGTTTACAGCGAAGATTGGAGAACTGAAATAATCTCTTACCTTCAGGGTAAGTTCTTTTCAGATGACGAAGCTTACAATAAAAGAATAGAGGCAAGAGCTCGTCCGTATGTCATAATAGAAGGGGAATTATACAAACATGGAGTTTGCGCTCCGCTGCTCAAGTGCTTATCTAGAACCGAAGGTATAGAATTGATGAAAGAAATACATGCAGGCCTGTGTGGATCCCACATCGGATCCAGGCCGTTACTTGGAAAAGTGTTCCGCCAAGGATTTTATTGGCCGAAGGCAGCTTCGGATGCAGCGGAGTTAGTTCAAAAGTGCGAAGGTTGTCAAAAATATGCAAGAGATCAAAAGCAACCTTCGTCTTTGACACAGCTGATACAACCCATCTGGCCATTGCAAAGGTGGGGCCTTGACTTGTTGGGTCCATTACCACCGGCCCAAGGGAATCTAAAATATGTTATAGTAGCTGTGGAGTATTTTTCCAAGTGGATTGAGGCGAAGCCATTAGCCACAATAACTTCGGCCACTGTCCAAAAGTTTTTCTGGCAGAATATTGTCTGTCGTTTCGGGGTACCGAAGGCCATCACTGTAGATAATGGAACGCAGTTCGACTCCGAAGCTTTCAGAAATTTCTGTGATCAAATTGGAACGAAGATCCATTTTGCATCAGTCAGGCATCCGGAGTCGAATGGGCTCGTTGAAAGGGCCAACGGCATTATAATGACAGGAATAATGAAGTTAATCTTCAATCAACCCAGGGGAAAGTGGCCAGATCAGTTGACCAAAGTGGTGTGGAGCCACAATACAACAACATCAAGGTCTACAGGCTTTACCCCATTCAAGTTATTATTCGGTGACGAAGCAATAACTCCGGAAGAAGCTAAAGCTGGGTCGATAAGAGTGGTAGCTTCGGCAGAATCAGGTACCGAAGATGCTTGTCTTGTGGAAAAAGATGCCTTAGAAGGGATCAGGCTTCAAGCCGTGGAGAATATCAATAAATACTAGGCTGAAACAGTCAAATGGCGAGATAGAAAGGTCCGGCTAAAAAATATTGAGCCGGGACACTTGGTGCTTCGGAGAGTGGCCAACCCAGACACAGTGGGCAAGTTACAATTAAAATGGGAAGGGCCTTTCTTAGTAGCATCCTCGTTAAGGCCTGGTTCGTATAGATTGAAGGATATGGACGGCAACGAAATTCCAAGATCTTGGAACGCAGACGAGCTTCGGCGATATTATGTATAACTTGATGTAACTTTTTATGTTTTTTCTTTTCTTTTTCATGGCACCCTTTTCCTTTCTAAAGGGGGAGAAAGGTTTTTTGGGGCCATCATATGTAATTTCCTTTTTAGTTTTATAAGAGCAAAATCCCCCAAAGAATGTAAATGTAAAAGCTGAGAACGCACCATCGAGTGCCGAAACTGAAAAAGAGAAGAAGCTCCAAAGACGTCCCTAAGGGGATGCAGAGCTCACAGCGAAAAGTCAACGCTGATTCCGCCGAAAGTAAAAGGCGAAGAAGCTCCAAAGACGTTCCTAAGGGAATGCAGAGCTTATACCGCCTAAGTAAAAGGCGAAGAAGCTCCAAAGACGTTCCTAAGGGAATGCAGAGCTTATACCGCCTAAGTAAAAGGCGAAGAAGCTCCAAAGACGTTCCTAAGGGAATGCAGAGCTTATACCGCCTAAGTAAAAGGCGAAGAAGCTCCAAAGTCGTTCCTAAGGGAATGCAGAGCTGATGTGTGGTTGTTTCTAAGGAAATAATGGCTGAGAGTGTGGCTTCGGACATATGCTTTGGACATTCATTCGCACATTACATTACATCATAGCATTTGCATTCATAAGCATTCATTCATAGCATTTGTGTTCCTAAGTGGTTGCTTCAGCAAAAAGAAGAAGTGGTCTTTTATGCTTCGTTATGTACAAAAAAGAAAAGCTTCGGCAAAAAAAAGAAGTGGTCTTTTATGCTTCGTTTTGTACAAAAAAGAAAAGCCCCGGCAAAAAGAACTGGTCTTTTATGCTTCGTTGTGTACGAAAAGAAGGGAAGGTGTTTTTTCGCCTTCGGCTCAAAATACTAATTTCGTCCACATCAAAGCGCATCAATAGAAAGGGTAAGAATATATTGCAAGGTATGTACAAAGTTCCTTGAGAACAGTTTAATTGTATTTACAAAAAGTCGTTACAAATTCCCCTGAGTTTTTTCTAGTCTACTCCTACTAATCTTCGTCAGGTTTCCACTTCGGCGGCGTATTCTTTAAGTATCACCTTCAGCTTCGTCATCCTACATGAATCAAGGTATCGCGAGTAAAAATCAAGTGCAAAGGAGAAGGTAAGTACGAAGTATCATTTCTTACTGGTTCAAGATGACTTCGAGCTTCGTCTCCAGCCTTCTCCCGCCCGCCTTTTGTCCATATCATTTTTATAAATCTATTTGAGATGCTTCGGGCGAGGTCAGGAATATCGTCCAGGATTGATGGAGACAGGGTGAAGTTGGGCCTGTTGACGATTTTTCCATGCTCGCAGCCGGCCTTCAGGAACGCTGCAGCGGTACCCCGAGAAGCTACCCAGGCACAGAAGTCACCGTGCCCGGCTATAACTTCGTCAAGTTCTTCAATTTCAGCTTCAATATGATCGAAGGCTTTTGGTAAATTTTCAGCTGAAGGGTTAAACTTCCCGCTGCTGGCTCCAACTGAGTGAAAGATCTTCTTTAATTGTTGGATACAGCTGGTACTAAATTTCAAACATTTATCCTGAAGGCTTGTTAATGATTTCTTCAAGTCTGAGTTGGTCTGGACTTCGGCTTCAAGTTTCGAATTCAGCTCTAGCTTCTCCTGTTCAAATTGTTTTGATTGACCGATAAGCTTCGAATTCAATTCTGATACTTTAGCTTCAGTCTCTGCCAGCAAGCCTTCGGTTGATTGGAGCTCGAAGTCTTTCTTTTCAATGATAGCTGATTGTTCTTTTATCTTGCTCTCTAAATTTTCAATTATAGCTTCGTGTTTTTTTGTCCTCCAAATCTTGCTGCATCTTCAGAGCTTTGCTCAGAAGCATGCTCTGCAAATAAACAACCTTTGTTAGGAATATTTCCATTATTAAAAACAATAGAAGTCAGAGAAAAGTTGTTTACCTTGAAATTGGAATAAAATAAGTTGCCGACGATATGTTGTCGTCGGTAGCGGCTGATGTCTGTCTCTAGCTTCGGAAAACCGATACTCTTTGATAGAGTACCGATGACCTTAGCCCCAGCCTGATCACGAATGCAGCCCAAATTTTCATCATTAATGCCTCCAAATAGAAGAGCTCCTGGCTTGTATCCGCAAGATTTGGCATATTCCTTGAGCTCTTCTATTTCGGCCTTCGACAGTTTTTGCCCAATTAAGTTTTGAAATGTGTAGGCTTCGTCGTCCGAAGTGTCTTCGGCTATTTCTTTCCCCTTCCCAGGCACTGTGGCCATGGTTTCTTCAGCAGCGGTAGCAGCTTCTTCTGCAGCCATGTCTTGCAAAATTTTGTTGATGTCCTCAATGGTAGTTTCTAAGTTCACATCTTCGGCTGTAGCGGCTTCGGTAGCCGCGACCTCCGAAGGTGCGACTTCGACGTTTGTGGTGCCTTCAGCAGCTGGTGTTTTCTGAATTGACGCCCTCGGCGGCGTCTTGTCGATAACTTCGGTCACTGCAATAATTCTTTGCCGCTTTGGTTTGGTTATCTTCGTTTGTTCCGGCTCTTCCACCTTTCGAAAAAGCTTCGTCAGTTGGGGCCCTAATGGACTTAGCTTCATGGGCACGGGTTCAGTCATTACCTTTAAAATTTCCTCCACGTCGCTGGTAGAAGGTGGTGCGGGGGACCCCTCTTCATCGGATAATTTTCGCTTTGGAGTTGATATTTTTCTCTTCTTGGGAATTTTCTTCTCTTTTGCTGGTTTTTCTTCATACTTGTTTAAAGCTTCGGCCACTCTTTTCCTTTTTTGGCCCTCAGCACCCTTGTTCAGCCGTTCATAGTCAGGGTACTCGAAGCCCAGGGCATCAAGCACTCGGTTCAGCCTTCGCTTTGGACGGGTGCCGAAGGCTGCTGTCATCAGTTGATCTTCTTTTTTGGAATAATTTCCAAGAATTTCGTTACACATCACCTCAACTGTGTCCAGCCACTCTTGGCAGGGCTTCTTAAAGTATTTCTTGAATTTGAAGTGATAAGGAAGCCGGACAAGTTCCCCCTTCTTCTTCTCCCCCTCTAGCTTTGGCATTTCCCATTCTTTCAGGGTAGGGAAGACTCTGAATGCCAAGAATTCTTGAACCAGATCCCTGGTACCGATATGCTCTGAAATAATTTCAAACTCACCCAGCGCAGCCCAGGTGGGACCCTCCAATTTCATGTGGCATCGAGGCCTTGTTTCTCCGAAGATTAAATCAAGAGGGCTTTGTACCAATTTTTCTTCGTCTTCGTCAACTTTCACATAAAACCACTCAGATTTCCAGCCTGCTGGCCATTTGCTTCGGTAGCTGATAACAGGACACTTTGTTGTCTTCCGGTAGGCAAAATTGTAGCAGCCGAAGTTGTCATGTAACCCATCTTTTCTGGCCTTTGTTTGATAATGTAACTCATGAACTCGACAGAAACTGTCGGCAAATGGCTCTACTGCTTGGCTTCGGAGGGCCCAGATATAAACATTAAGCCTAACGATAGCGTTAGGAGTCAATTGATGAAAGTAAATACCAAATTTTTTCAATACATCTGCAATAATTCCATGAAGAGGGAATCTCAGCCCAGCCTTTAAAAAGCTCTTGAAAATAACAATCTCGTCCTTCTCTGGCTTCGGGGTAGTTTCTTCTCCCCCGAAGCGAAGTAGCTTCTTCTGATTTCACTGAAATAACCTGCCTTCACCATCTTGGCGAGATCAGCCTTTGAAACAGTCGACTTTTCGAAGTCTAGGTGGCTGGGCTTGCTGGGCATGGCAATGCGATAGTCATCTTCGGAGTCAGTTTCTTCAATGTTCTCTTCTCCTTCGGCAGTTGTCGGGTTTGCTTCGGCAGCAGGCATTTCTTCCGCGATCACCAGTCCGGAACGCTGCATTGCTTCGGAGATGGGCACAGTATTCGAACCTTCGGCTTCGTCTCCTTCACGTTCAACTCTGGCAGTAGATCGCACTCTGGCCATTTGATTCCGAGTTTGGGGAAGTTAAAACACTTTTTTCTTTTTCCTTTTTTCCGAAGCTTTCCTTTCTGACGAAGCAGGCTTCGAGATGGACCTTCGTTCGATTCTGAGGATCAAGCTTCGGCTATAGTTAAAAATTTTGGCAGCAAAACAGTGCAAATAGCAATGAATGCTGTGGTAACTTCACACCTACTCGTCTGTTTATATAGTGCTGCAGGTAAGAAGGCGAAGCGGCAGGATTTTTACACCAGGCGGGCAGTCACTTGTACTCGCTGCGCAGTGGACCGCAAAGATCAAACAGTAACTCTGCAAGGTGGAACCGACACGAGCTCGGGAATTGAATCGTTTCTCGGCAACGAGCTCAGGGAAGGTGTTTTTTGGACCTTCGGCTTCCCGAAGCTTGAGAGGCTTTTTTCACGGATCAAGCTCGTTACGAAAAACGATCTAGCGCCGCGAAAGGGGCTACTGTTGGGGCCATGCTTCATTGCGCCGAAGGTCTTACACGAAGAAGCAGCTTCGGCCGAAGTTGTCCCCAGGGGATGGCCGAAGGTTCCTTTTTATGGAGCTTCGGCGTTACAAACCGACATAGAGATAGAATGGCCTTTTTATCCATAGAGGTCTAAGTTAATGTTGTAAACTTTTGTAAGGGGCATAATTGTAATTCGTCACAGGCTGCGTCCTGTGTCTATAAATAGATGAACAGTACCCCTGTACTGTTCACGGGAACCTGTCATTTGCTTTCGCATCACACTTGTACCTTTGTTTTCCTCAGGACCGAAGGTACATTTGTAATTTGAAGTCTTTTATATTCATTCACTCATGATAATAAAATGGAAATAATTCCATGATCATATTTAAATGTTTATTTCATACTTCATGATTTATATGATATGAATGCTTCGTCCCTTGCTATTATGTTCACGAAGGTACGTCCTTCGTAACCTTCGTCCGAAATTCTTTATATCCTGAAGGGATATAATGTTTTGGAGGACGAAGGACCTTAACACCTAACATTTTCTATGTTGCCTTGTTCTTAATTCTTAGCATTTGAGAACAAGCCCCCAACAGCTGACCACTAGAGTCTTCATATCTTTGCGATAAGCAAAGTTGTAATAGCCGAAATTATCATGAAGCCCATCTTCTCTAGCCTTCGTCTGATAATGAAGCTCGTGCACCCGGTAGAAAGCTTCGGCAAGCGGCTCCACTCCTTGGCTTCGAAGAGCCTAGATAAAGACGCTGAGTCTAACGATGGCGTTAGGAGTCAGCTGATGAAGATAAATTTCAAAATCTTCCAAAACATCCCCAATCATTTCATGCAAAGGAAACCTCAATCCTGCTTTGAAGAAACTTCTAAAAACTACCACCTCATCATTTTCTGGCTTCGGAGTGGTTTCTTCCCCGCCAAAACGAATTAGCTTCTTCTCGGCTTCCCCGAAGTAGCCTAGCTTTAAAATCATGGGCATATCAGCCACAGAGACAGTAGACTTTCCAAAGTCCAAGTGGCTGGGTTTGGATGGCATGACGGTGTTATAGTCTATCTCTTCTTCATCAGCATTACCCTCTTCAATGTCAGCCTGTTCACCTTCGAAAGCATGTGCACCTTCGTTAGAGGCACCCTCTGTTACAACCAATGTTTTAAATAGCCGACTATAACGGTAGATATATCCGGATATATCCGCTAGAGAGGGTTGGGGATAAGTTAAGCACGGTTTAACGCTAAATGTACTCAGCCGCTAATAGCGTGATAAAACAGCTAAACCACACTTGATTTAGCGCTGCTGGGGCGTGGCAACTCACATGTGGTCTAGCTGAACAAAATTCTAGGGTTCAAAAACAACCCCATGGGCTAGGCTGCACCTTGCACGCCAGGTCGCCGCGGGCGCGGGCGCTAGGAGTTGCGTGCGTGTGCAGGCCGGTGCTACATGTCTTAATGTAGTCTGAAGAAACAAGCAGGTAAATCTGATTATCCCCAACTTTATCCAATTATTTTCCCCAACGGGTAGACTGATAGGTATATAATCAGATTGATAGATTATAAAAACCACTAAACATTTAGCTGTCGCTATATCCAGATATATCTTTTTTAGCTTATTGAAAATGATGGGGATAAATGGCTTAGCCGGCTATTTAAAACACTGGTTACAACTAGTCCTGATTGCCTCATTACTTTGGAGATTGGGGCAGTTTTAGCAGCTTCGGCCTCCTCTTCGTCGCGCGTAATTCTAGCGGTTGAACGCACTCTGGCCATTTGTTGATTTCCTTGCAGTTCTTACAAAGTTGATTGTTTTTTTCGCAGTTTTTTTTATGAAGCTCCCTCTTTTGACGAAGCTAATCCAGAACAGTGGCTTGCTCGGAAATGCAGTGAAAAAGCTTCAGCTATGGTTAAAATTTTCAACAGCACAAGAGTACAATGGCAATGAATGTCGTGATAACTTCACAACTATCCGTCTGTTTATATAGTTCTGCAGGTGGGAAGGTGAATCGCCAAACTAACCGCACCCGCCGAACAGTTACTCACACTCGTTGAACGGTGGACCAACCGATGCTTGGGACAAGAACCACCAGACCACGCATATCCGCTGCATGGTGAACCACCTCTCGTGCATGGAATATTTTAATCATTTCTCGACAACGAGCTCAGGGAAGGTGTTTTTCGTACCTTCAGCATTCCGAAGCTTAAGAGATGTTTTCACGGATCAAGCTCGTTACGAAAAATGATCTAGCACCGCGAAGGGGCTACTGTTGGGGGCTAGCTTCGTCGCCGAAGGTCCTGCAAGAAGAAACACCTTCGGAAGATCAACACAGAAGCAGCGCCGAAACTGTCATCTAAGGAGCTTCGGCATAGTAACATGCTTTGAGACGAAGGTGTAACATCGACTTAAAGATGAAAGGACAGATTAATCCATGATAATTTATGTCATAAAAGTAGTCAATTATACAGGGTATAATTGTAATTTCACACAGGCTGTGCCCTGTGTCTATAAATAGATGAAAAGTACCCCCATACTGTTCATGTTGATTTGTACTCGCTCGTGCATCACGCTTGAACCTTTGCTTTCTGCCAAGCCGAAGGTATAAATGTAATTCAATATCGTTTTTATCTATCCATGACAATAAAAATATATTAATAACATCATTATGATTATTCATGATTATTCATGTTGTCTTTCATATTTCATATGCTTCTTCTTACATTCATATACACTGTAATGACGAAGGTATGTCCTTCATCGCCTTCGTCTGAAGATCATTATATCCCATGGGAAATAATGCTTCGGAGGACGAAAGGCATTAACTTTTAACATTTTGTGTTGCCTTGTTCTTGATTCATAGCACTTGAGAACAAGTCCCCAACACCCATTGCCTCACAAAAAATGTCAATTAAGAGCAAAAAGGCAAATAGAGCATAACAATAAACTTGGAATTAAATACACCAATACCGGAGTGCAGTGGAAGTCTTTGCATCGTCCAAGTCCATTTTCCCTTTCAATGCACCTTTGAGACTACAACAAGAGTACTCAAACAAACAAGTTAGTCTCAAAGGGTCAAGTTGTAACACATCTCCCCCTTAATATGTGCATCATTCGCATATGGACTTGTGAGGTCGGGATCACTTGTACAACTTGAGCACCATAAATAACAAGAATTCATTGAAATGCACAAAGTAACTTGATCAAAGGCATAGAAACACATGTATGCTATAGATCAATCCAAGTTACGTGAATCTAAGACATTTAGCTCACTAAGCAACCTGCAAACCTTTTCTCATCTAAAGGCTTAGTGAAGATATCGGCTAGCTGTTCTTGGTGTTAATATGGTACACCTCGATATCTCCCTTTTGCTGGTGGTCTCTCAAGAAGTGATGCCGGATGTCTATGTGCTTAGGGCGGCTGTGTTCAACAGGATTATCCGCCATGCGGATTGCACTCTCATTGCACATAGGAGTGAGACTTTGCTCAGATTGTAGCCATAGTCCCGGAGGGTTTGCCTCATCCAAAGTAGTTGCGGGCAACACTGTCCTGCGGCAACCATGCTCGGCCTCAGCGGGTGGATAGGGCAACGGATGTCTGTTTCTTTAAACTGCAGGACACTAGGGACCTTCCTAGAAATTGGCACGTTCCCCGATGTGCTCTTCCTATCAACCTTGCACCTAGCATAATCGGAGTCTGAGTATCCAATCAAGTCAAAGGTAGACCCCTTTGGATACCAGATCTCGAAGCAAGGCGTAGAAACTAAATATCTAAGAATTCGCTTAACGGCCACAAGGTGACATTCCTTGGGTCGGATTGATATCTAGCACACACGCATACACTTAGCATAATGTCCGGTCTAGTAGCACATAGATAAAGCAATGAACCTATCATGGACCGGTATGCCTTTTGATCAACGGACTTACCTCCTTTGTTGAGGTCAACATGCCCATCGGTTCCCATAGGTGTCTTCACGGGCTTGGCGTCCTTCATCCCAAACGCTTGAGAAGATCTTGTGTGTACTTCGTTTGGGAGATGAAGGTGTCGTCTTTGAGTGCTTCACTTGGAATCCAAGGAAGCAGGTCAACTCGCCCATCATCGACATCTCGAACTTTTGTGTCATCACCTGCCTAAACTCCTCACAAGACTTTTGATTAGTAGAACCGAATATTATGTCATCGACATAAATTTGGCACACAAAAAGATCTCCATCACAAGTCTTTGTAAAAAGAGTGGGATCGGCTTTCCCAACCTTGAAAGCATTAGAAATTAAGAAATTTCTAAGGCATTCATACCATGCTCTTGGGGCTTGCTTAAGTCCATAGAGCGTCTTAGAGAGCTTGAACACATGGTCGGGGTACCTGTCATCCTCAAAGCCAGGGGGTTGTTCCACGTATACCTCCTCCTTGATTGGTCCATTGAGGAAAGCTCTCTTTACGTCCATTTGAAACAACCTAAAAGAGTGGTGAGCGGCATAGGTGTGATGGAACCTCCCAAGTCATTAGGCCCACCTACAGTTGTCCTTGTCCAACAGACATCAGACAACCCTGTAGATGTTCCTGAATCACTTGACAAGTTCGGTATCTTTATCCTTACCTTTCCAGGAACGTTTCACCCGTCTGGCAGACAATATGTTCATCGGAGATGCGGAAATGCGGAAGTGATTACATAAACTTACATTTATTTATAAAGTAGGAGTAAGTCATATAATACAGACCAGAGTGTAAAGCGAGTGCTGAAAAAGTATTATTACAATACCCTGGGAGGCAAAAACTCCTCCCCATTAAGTTCTTTACATAAAAGTTTTTAAGGAGGACTCGGTCCTCCAACAGCTTCATTCTTGATTGTCTTCATTTTTCACCACCTTGGTGCAAAAACAACAAAAGTTTGTTGTCTCCTCACCTAAAAACAATGGGGGAATAAACCCTGAGTATGGAATTACTCAGCAAGTCTTACCCGACTAAGGAAAAGACTCTCAAGGGTATGCTGGTTATATGGGAGTCAAGGTAAGGCCTTTCAATAATCAAAGACTCTGTTTGCAGAATTGCTTACTAAAGTGGATCCTTACAATCCAATTTTATTGTCAGGTTAAGTAAAAATTACCTGCAGCTAGAGTTCTTTCTACCCTAGTTCAATCACTTGACCTGCACTAGCCAATTTCTTATCAACCCTTCATCTTCACTGGATTGCTACGTGTAAGTCAGTGGCCAAGTCCTCCATAACCGCGGAGGTACGGCGATCCGAAATCGATTATACTCAGCTGAGGATCTCCGATCACACGACATATGTAGCACTTAACCCTGCATATGTCAACCCGCCACGAGTTTCTTAAGGACCAGATCAGGTTCACGCAAACCGAGAGCACAGATACACCACCGTCCAGCCTCTTGCCACGGAGGGTACACGCTACTCTCGCCATCGCTCCACGCCCCATTTCGTGTTATCTTATTCTGGCCTTAGTCCACCCGAGGCAAAGCTTACCCATGACGAGGCATGTGACCAGTTAAAGGGTCCTCGGTCAGCAGGCCCTACATCGACAAGGTCCTTAATCGACTCAGACGGAGACACTACACCGAGACTCTCTTTCTCGTGCAAGTCACCCGCCCGGTCTCAGCTTAATCATTTAACCCCAAAGGTTGGTACCTGGCAGAGGTACATCTTTTTCCGATGTTGAATCCATCAAGGCCTTTGACAGATTCACCATCAAGTTTTATTTTGAAAACAACCCTCCCACTTTGCCAAACATCTTTTTGTAAAACAAGTCCTTTTGCTTTTCTAGAGCAATACTAAGCATTAGTAAATCTTTTTATAAAAACAGGGTTTCAAAGAAGGTAATCAAATCCAAGGAAGTAATGCTAGGAATTGTTTAAGCAATCACACACTATCACCTAGTGCATCAAGCAAGTGAGAAGATTTTTAAACACAAGGGGGGTGGCAAATGCACTGGGGCTTGCCTTTGTTTATGGGTGAGTCAGGCTCAGATCCACAAATATCAAAGTAGAAACAGTTCTCAGCCTGTGTTTCCAAAGGTGGTGGGTACTTGCTCTTCAGTGGCTTCCACTTCTTCTTCGTGTTCTAATCATAACCATACATATGTATATAAGAATGAATGCCATGTAATGCTCATGAGGGTGCAAAGATAATATAAACTTATTATCTAAGTCTTGAATACAATTTTCCTTCACGGAACTCCCGAGAACTTTAGGTTTCCGGAGTCAGTAAAGGAGTTCATAGGGCAGGGGGGTGTTTGGGGTTTGGTGATCAAACAAGGTCCAAATCAACCCAATTCCTACCCAAGGCTTCTAAATATATAAGAAGCTCATATAAAATTTTGAGCATTTTTTGGGATTACCATTTATCTTTTAAAAATGCAGAACTACTATCTTAAACTATTTTAAATACCTTAAAATTCCTAATTTAACCTAAAAATCAGGAAACTATTTTTATTTAAATTCTAGGGAAAATAAGAAGGCTAGAAAAATTAGTTTCACAATTTTACCATTTTTCTACATTTTTCCAGGGATTTCTAAAGTTATTCTGAAAAGAAAAAGGAAAACAAACCTCGCGTAGAAGCGCGCTCGCGCACGCTGCCCGCGCCTGCGTTGGCCATCTTGCAGAAGGGCCCTCGGGGTTTCTGGCTAACGGAAACAGGTCTTGTCACTGTTTACAGAGTCACTGACCGTTTGCAAATAGCCCCTTTGGTTTCTATTTCTTCACACGGCTAGGTCCACGACGGCGCTCCGCACGGCAGCTGAAATCCGGCGAGCTATACCGGCCGGAGGGGGCGAAAGACCGACGCTAATCTTTAGTTTACACCAGATTCTACCCCTAAGGAGTATTTCCCCTCACTCAATTTCTAATTTGGAGCTCTATCGTGATCTGTCCAAGGGGACAGCGGAAAAACTCAAAGGGACCGCATGTTCCAAACGATTCACGATGGTATAACCCAATTGGATAGGTTGGGAAGCATCATGGTTACCTGGGAATGCTTAAACAGGGAAGTAGAAGACGTGAGTAACTCAAATCGCGCTGGTCACGGAAGGATTATCGCGGCGGAGCTAAGAACAGGGAGGAAAGAACTCGTGGGTTCTTCAGTCCAATTGAGTGATCGCTTGAGCGCGTGATGCAACGACGAAGCAATGCCAGGGTCCAATTTATAGTCGGCCGGCCAAGGAGGGATGAGATCCCCGAGCTGTGACTGCGCTGGCGAGCACACCCGCGCGGCGGATTCCGGTGACAGCGCGGGTGACCGCCGTTTAACCGGGGCCTGCCACCTCAGGGAGGCTCTGACACGTCGCCGGTAACTTTTGCCGTGGCTGCGACGCCTTTACCCGAGCCACGGCGACATCCTTATCGCCGGCGAGCCAATCCTTATCCACGGCGATGTTACCGAAAACCGATGAACAGTGCACTGGATTCAGTAGAAAGCTTGACTGACAGATCAAATTGGAGCCTTGTTTTCTCCAATTTTTATGTGGAACCCTAAGCCTACTTTCTGCAACAAAGTTGTAGAGCTATAAACAAACAATATTCGGCTATAGGACTTGAACCCATTTGAGCACTAAATCAAGGTTGAATTCTTACTCATAGTTGGCTCTGTTACATTGAACATCTTAATTTCAGACTGAACCAGCCTGACAGCTAACTTCAGGCCTGATTATCTCCAAATTTCTCACAAGAACATGGCTTGCACTCTTAAGCAAAGTTGTTCTTCTATAATTAGGCTACAATTTTGATGTGGTGACCTAGGGCAAAAACCCTAGAACTTGAAAGATACAATGCTCCAAAGTTGAGCCCTCAACACTGAATTTCAGGACTTAGAATAGAACCTAATTGAGGTCCATTTTGCATTTAAGTCCAAAACCCAATATTTGGCTTACAAGTCCACACATTTGTGAACCAAAGGACTTGAGATACTTATTTGACTTGGTTTTTGCACTTTAGTCCAAAAGTGGACTAATTTTGCACATAGGTCCCTAGGGTTGGGATTTAGGGTTTTCCAGGGTTCTAATTGAGATTTTTTGGTATCCCAGGGGTATAAATGTGATTCAACTTTGTTTTTTGGGGACATTTTATGACTCTTTCCCTAAAGCCTTTAGGTTTTCTCATCTTGGGTTAAGTTTTACCTCTTTAATCCCTATTTAGGGTTAAGTTCCTTATCTAGGGTTCTATTTGCAAAACACCAAAAACATTACACTTGTTTGAAATTTTTACCTAGTAAATGCACTCTAGGTGTGTCACACATATGCAATGCCAATGTTTATGATGTCATGCTCAAGTTTTAGTTACAGTAACACCAGGGGTGTTACATCCTTCCCCCCATAAAGAATCTCGTCCCGAGATTTAAAGTCCTAGGTTGAGTAATGGAAAAGGAAATGTGTCACATCTTTATTCCCTTATTTCTGGTATAAGGCAGGGGTGGTGTGGGGGTTCACTCCTTTATTCAGTAACTATATACACTTTACAAATTACATGAGGCTATAAAGCCTGGAAATTCTTATCTAAAAAGTCTTGAGTTTCCCATGTAGCCTCTTCCTCAGAATGTTGGTTCCATTGTATCTTATAAAACTTGAGAGTTTTTCTCCGGGTAACCCTGTCCTTTTGATCCAGAACTCGAATAGGATGTTCCGAGTATGTTAAATCTGGTTCCAGGACAACATCTGTTACCTCAACGGTTCGATCGGGAACCCGAAGACACTTCTTCAATTGCGACACATGGAACACATTATGGATAGCAGACAGAATTTCGGGGAGCTGCAGTCGATACGCCACTGGTCCACATTGCTCAAGTACAGGAATGGACCAATGTACCTGGGTGCAAGCTTCCCTTTAACCCCGAAACGCGATACTCCCTTCATGGGTGAAACTTTCAGGTAGACATAGTCCCCTTCATGAAAATATAAGGGCATTCGCCGTTTGTCTGCATAACCCTTCTGACGGGCTTGTGCTTTCTTCATATTATGAATAATTTTCTGAACCTTTTCCTCGGCCTCCTTCACAATATCAGGCCTAAAGAAATACCCTTTCTCTAGGTTCAGACCAATTCAGCGGAGTTCTACACCGTCGCCCATATAAGGCTTCAAAAGGTGCCATCTTGATACTTTCTTGATAGCTGTTACTATATGAAAACTCCGCCAAAGGCAAACATTTCATCCCATTTGGTGAGAAGTCCAGAACACATGCTCGCAACATATCTTCGAGTACTTGATTAGTCCTCTCAGTCTGTCCACTGGTTTGTGGATGATATGCCGAACTATGGAGCAACTTAGTACCCAAGGATTTGTGAAGTGCTTCCCAAAACTTGGCTACAAAATGAGGTCCACGATCCGACACGATGGTCTTCGGAACACCATGCAGACTAAGAATACGAGCAATGTACAATTGGCATAGACAGTAACCGGGTAATTCGTCTTGACCGGTAAAAAGTGAGCAATCTTCGTAAGCCGATCAATTATAACCCAGATAGAATCATACCCTTTTGCAGTCCTGGGCAATCCCACGATAAAGTCCATACTTATATCTTCCCATTTCCATGTTGGGATCGGCAAAGATTGTAATGGACCAGCAGTTTTCATGTGTATGGCTTTGACACGTCTGCAAGTGTCACACTTAGCCACATAGCGTGTAATTTCAATTTTCATCTTCGTCCACCAGTAGTGCTGTTTTAAATCATGATACATCTTAGTGCTTCCCGGATGAATAGAATAGCGACTAAGATGCGCTTCATCTAAGATTTGCTGGTGGAGTTCTTCATTATTTGGCACCACTATGCGGTTATTGAACCATATCACACCTTGATCGTCTTCTTTGAAACATTTGGCTATTCCAGCCCTTATCTTCTCCCGTATGTGCTTCATACCCACATTATCCTTTTGAGCATCAATTATCCTTTGCAAAATGATTGACTCAAGCTTTAGCTGATTCAGGGTTCCTTGTTGGACCATCCCCAGGTTTAGCTTTTCCATCTCTTGACATAAAGTATTGTCAGAGGTCTTCGCCATAAGACAGTGGCAGGAAACCTTACGGCTCAGTGCATCTGCCACAACATTGGCTTTACCTGGGTGATAATAAATTTCTAGTTCATAGTCCTTAATAAGCTCAAGCCATTGCCTTTGCCTCATATTCAATTCTAACTGGGTGCAGATATACTTCAAGCTTTTATGATCTATATAAATATGACAGATATTTCCAGCAGATAGTGATGCCAAATTTTCAGGGCATGAACCACAGCAGCTAGCTCCAGATCATGAGTTGGGTAATGCTCCTCATGTCGGCGCAACTGCCTTGAAGCATATGCAATTACTCGGCCTTCTTGCATTAATACACAGTCGAGTCCACTGCCTGACACATCACAATATACATCAAAAGACTTGGTGATGTCCGGTTGAGCCAATACCGGAGCAGTGGTTAATAATGTCTTCAATTGCTCAAAGGCTTCATTACACTTAGAAGACCAATTGAATTTAATGTCATTCTTCAATAAACTTGTGATTGGCTTCACAAGCTTAGAAAAATCTGGTATGAATCTGTGATAATATCCAGCTAGTCCAAGAAAACTCCGGACTTGGTGAACAGTGGTTGGGGTTTCCACTCCAAAATATCCTTGACTTTGCTAGGATCTACCGCAATTCCCTTGGCAGATAACACGTGCCCCAAAAATTGAATTTCCTCCAGCCAGAACGCGCACTTGCTGAACTTGGCATACAACTGATGTTCCCTCAAGCGCGTCAATACAATCCGCAAATGTTGAGCATGCTCCTCTTCATTTTTAGAATATATCAAGATATCGTCGATGAAGACCACCACGAACTTGTCCAACTCGGGCATGAACACCGAGTTCATCAAATAAGTGAAATGGGCAGGAGCATTCGTTAGCCCGAAGGACATTACCAAATATTCAAATAAACCATACCGCGTAGTAAACGCGGTCTTCGGTATATCCTCGGGCCGAATACGGATTTGGTGATAGCCCAACCTGAGATCAATTTTGGAAAATACCCTCGCCCCAGTCAGTTGATCAAATAAGATGTCGATCCTTGAAGAGGGTACTTATTCTTGATGGTGACCTCATTCAGGGGTCGATAATCCACGCACATTCGTAAGGTTTGATCCTTCTTCTTAACAAAAATGGTGGGGCAACCCCATGGAGACGAGCTTGGCCGGATGAATCCCTTATTCAGTAGATCTTGTAATTGAATCTTCAATTCCGCCAACTCATTAGGGGGCATACGGTACGATCTTCGACAAATGGGAGCCGTACCGGGCTTTAACTCAATTACAAATTCTACATCTCTCTCAGGGGGCAGTCCAGACAAATCTTCCGGAAATACATCTGAAAACTCACATACTACCGTAATATCCTTGATCTCCGGTACAATGGCTTCATATATTCTACCAGAAGCTTTGGCTGGATTGGTTACGGGGATGGATAAAAGAATCTCTTCTTGATTATAGCTCAACCTGACGGTTCTGAGTTTAGTGTTGAGAATTGCCTTGTGTTGGGTTAACCAATTCATACCCAAAATCACATCTATATCCTGGCCTTTCAGAACAATCATGTCAGCAGGAAAGTTCCGTCCGGCCATTGTTACTGGCACTTGATAGGCCACTTCTCTAGTAAAATGTGTCCCCCAGGTGAATGGATTTTAAATCCTTCTTTTGATTCATGGCATGAAATGTGATGTTGCTCCACAAATGCCTTGCTAATAAATGTATGCGAAGCACCAGAATCAAAAGAATAATTGCAGGGTGACTGGCCACGAGAAACGTACCCATCATCACCGGTTCACCTTCCGGTGTAGTGGCCACTTGAGTATAGTATACCCGCCCCGTCTTCTTTGCATTCTTCCCCACATTATTTCCCTTGGGCTGAGCTGATTTCCCAGATCCTTGCTGAGCATTTGATTGATTCTACTTGGGATATGGGCAGTCTTTGATGAAATGTCCATACTTGCCACAATTAAAACACCCGGTTGAGGAGCTGGGCAAAGCAGGGAATCGAGTGCCCGGGGCGGCTGATTTGGGGTAGTGGGGGGCATTGTTGGGGCGAATAATGATTGGCTACTTGAAAGGGAATGAGGGCGGTCGAGAAAAAGAGCGATTTTGGCTAGAAGGCCGGATCACAAACTGTTGCCTCTTTTGCCTGGCCCTGATTAGACTTTCTCACCACCAAATCCCTTGTTCTTCAGGAACCTGCATATTTTGCCTTCAACAGATAAGGCTATGCTGACAGCCTTTCCATACGTGAGATCTATGCAGGTGGCCATTTTCTCTGCAATCGATCATTTAGCCCTCTCATAAAGCAGTTCTTCTTTTTAAATCAGTATTCACCTGATCGATGGCATTACTGCGACAGGTGATTGAATTTGTTGAGATACTGATTGACAGTATCTCCCCCTTGTTTCAGCTTCATGAACTCTTCTTGCTTCATATGCAGAACAACCTTTGGGTATGTAGTGCTCGCGGAAGGCCACTTTAAATTCTTCCCATGTGACTTGATGGTTGGCAGGTTGAATAGCCACAAATTCCCCCACCAGGTACTGGCAGGGCCGCGCAGTTGTTGCGCTGTGAACAACGGCTTCTATGTCTCTGAACAGCGGAGAAGACCAAATTTTTGCTCAATAACCCGTATCCACTCATCAGCTTCCAACGGGTCCTCAGCCTTGACAAATAGTGGTGGACGGGTTTTAGAGAAATCCAGATATGTGGTTTCACGGGGGCCTTGCTGATAACCCCTTCCACCCTGCTGCTGGAATTGTTGGCCCGCCATTTCTCTAAGAAAGCGGGTATTGTCTGCAGTTGCGTTTCACCAAGGCGGCAATCGCCTCGGCCAATGTGGGAGGAACCGGAGGTGGATTTGGGGTAACATCCCTTCCCCCAGAAGTTCCTACTGCATCCTGTCCTCGAGTCCTGGTAGGCATCTGAGGCAAAGAACATTTGAAAAAATATAAACTGCCAGAGAAACCTTCCATTTTACATTACTATCAAAAGTAATGATACAGACTCGATGTTATACAACAGGATACATTACCCATTATACAATAGTTCAACCTATTATACAACATACTACTTCTATTTCTACAAGCTACACTACTACTCCTGCTTCTGATTGCTTTTGGCAGCTTCATCGTCAGGTGTGGGAGACCATTCATCGACCAGCCTCATAGAAGGAGGGGCCTAAAAAGGTCTAACTCACCACCAAGCGCTTCTCCCGCATTATGCGAGGGTCCGGCTTCTAACCTGCCAGGATCCGCAGGGACATGTGGGTGTAATTGCGAATACAGTACATGAACTTCCTCATGTAAAGTATTGCAATATGCCTGCAAGTTGTCAATAGCAGTGCTAAGTTTTTCGACTCGTGCTCGAGCCTTCGCTTCCTTAGCCCAAGCTACTGAATGAGACTGTCACCGCCCAATCAAGCGCAAATCTCGATCAGCAAGTTGATCTTGCAGGGTGCGGATGTAACTTCTTAATTCATTTATTCCGGTCTCCATCCGCAACCCATAAATTGGTCCTGCGTTGTAACTCTGTTTGAAGTTGATTCACGCGAGCTTCGAGATCACCAATTGGATCGTTGCTCCCGCTACTGCTATCTTGTTCCCATGGGGCAAGTTGGTGTCGAGGTACACCGATAGGTCCAGTATGCTTTCGCGCCGTCTTCCTTGTACGCGGCGGCATTTTCTAAGGGGAAATTTATTAGTACAATTCTTAGCATGATGCATGAATAATTACAGAATCAACCTTAGTTGATTCAACCTTCTATACATTGCCCTATTCCTATCTGGTCTTTGAAATAAACTCTTCAGAGATGCTTAGGTAAGAAGAGAAGAATTTTTTTCCTAGGTAAGTTTAAGAAAACCCTTTTGAAGATGCTACATAGTATCTGCCAAGAAGGGCTACGCTCCGATACCAGCTGTGATGGAACCTCCCAAGTCATTAGGCCCACCTACAGTTGTCCTTGTCCAACAGACATCAGACAACCCTGTAGATGTTCCTGAATCACTTGACAAGTTCGGTATCTTTATCCTTACCTTTCCAGGAACGTTTCACCCATCTGGCAAACAATATGTTCATCGGAGATGCGGAAATGCGGAAGTGATTACATAAACTTACATTTATTTATAAAGTAGGAGTAAGTCATATAATACAGACCAGAGTGTAAAGCGAGTGCTGAAAAAGTATTATTACAATACCTGGGAGGCAAAAACTCCTCCCATTAAGTTCTTTACATAAAAGTTTTTAAGGAGGACTCGGTCCTCCAGCAGCTTCATTCTTGATTGTCTTCATTTTTCACCACCTTGGTGCAAAAACAACAAAAGTTTGTTGTCTCCTCACCTAAAAACAACGGGGGAATAAACCCTGAGTATGGAATTACTCAGCAAGTCTTACCCGACTAAGGAAAAGACTCTCAAGGGTATGCTAGTTATATGGGAGTCAAGGTAAGGCCTTTCAATAATCAAAGACTCTGTTTGCAGAATTGCTTACTAAAGTGGATCCTTAAAATCCAATTTTATTGTCAGGTTAAGTAAAATTACCTGCAGCTAGAGTTCTTTCCACCCTAGTTCAATCACTTGACCTGCACTAGCCAATTTCTTATCAACCCTTCATCTTCATTGGATTGCTACGTGTAAGTCAGTGGCCAAGTCTCCATAACCGCGGAGGTACGGCGATCCGAATCGATTATACTCAGCTGAGGATCTCCGATCACACGACATATGTAGCACTTAACCCTTGCATATGTCAACCCGCCACCGAGTTTCTTAAGACCAGATCAGGTTCACGCAAATCGAGAGCACAGATACACCACCATCCAGCCTCTTGCCACGGAGGGTACACGCTACTCTCGCCACCGCTCCACGCCCATTTCGTGTTATCTTATTCTGGCCTTAGTCCACCCAAGGCAAAGCTTACCCATGACGAGGCATGTGACCAGTTAAAGGGTCCTCGGTCAGCAGGCCTACATCGACAAGGTCCTTAATCGACTCAGACGGAGACACTACACCGAGACTCTCTTTCTCGTGCAAGTCACCCGCCTGGTCTCAGCTTAATCATTTAACCCCAAAGGTTGGTACCTAGCAGAGGTACATCTTTTCCGATGTTGAATCCATCAAGGCCTTTGACAGATTCACCATCAAGTTTTATTTTGAAAACAACCCTCCCACTTTGCCAAACATCTTTTGTAAAACAAGTCCTTTTGCTTTTCTAGAGCAATACTAAGCATAGTAAAACCTTTTTATAAAAACAGGGTTTCAAAGAAGGTAATCAAATCTAAGGAAGTAATGCAGGAATTGTTTAAGCAATCAACACCTATCACCTAGTGCATCAAGCAAGTGAGAAAGATTTTTAAAACACAAGGGGGGTGGCAAATGCACCGGGGCTTGCCTTTGTTTATGGGTGAGTCAGGCTCAGATCCACAAATATCAAAGTAGAAACAGTTCTCAGCCTGTGTTTCCAAAGGTGGTGGTACTTGCTCTTCAGTGGCTTCCACTTCTTCTTCGTGTTCTAATCATAACCATACATATGTATATAAGAATGAATGCCATGTAATGCTCATGAGGGTGCAAAGATAATATAAACTTATTATCTAAGTCTTGAATACAATTTTCCTTCACGGAACTCCGAGAACTTAGGGTTTCCGGAGTCAGCAAAGGAGTTCACAGGGCAGGGGGGTGTTTTGGGGTTTGGTGATCAAACAAGGTCCAAATCAACCCAATTCCTACCCAAGGCTTCTAAATAATATAAGAAGCTCATATAAAAATTTTGAGCATTTTTGGGATTACCATTTATCTTTTAAAAATCCAGAACTACTATCTTAAACTATTTTAAATACCTTAAAATTCCTAATTTAACCTAAAAATCAGGAAACTATTTTTATTAAATTCTAGGGAAAATAAGAAGGCTAGAAAAATTAGTTTCACAATTTTACCATTTTTCTACATTTTTCCAGGAATTTCTAAAGTTATTCTGAAAAAGAAAAAGGAAAACATTTCAACAGTATTGGGCTCAATCTGGCCTAGGCGGCCCAACCTCGCGCAGAAGCGCGCTCGCGCACGCGCCCGCGCCTGCGTTGGCCATCTTGTAGAAGGGCCCTCGGGGTTTCTGGCTAACCGGAAATAGGTCTTGTCACTGTTTACAGAGTCACTGACCGTTTGCAAATAGCCCCTTTGGTTTCTATTTCTTCACACGGTCAGGTCCACGACGGCGCTCCGCACGGCAGCTGAAATCCGGCGAGCTATACCGGCCGGAGGGGGCGAAGACCGACGCTAATCTTTAGTTTACACCAGATTCTACCCCTAAGGAGTATTTCCCCTCACTCAATTTCTAATTTGGAGCTCTATCGTGATCTGTCCATGGGGACAGCGAAAAAACTCAAAGGGACCACATGTTCCAAACGATTCACGATGGTATAACCCAATTGGATAGGTTGGGAAGCATCATGGTTACCTGGGAATGCTTAAACGGGGAAGTAGAAGACGTGAGTTAACTCGAATCGCGTTGGTCACGGAAGGATTATCGCGGCGGAGCTAAGAACAGGGAGGAAAGAACTCTTGGGTTCTTCAGTCCAATTGAGTGATCGCTTGAGCGCGTGATGCAACGACGAAGCAACGCCAGGGTCCAATTTATAGTCGGCCGGCCGAGGAGGGATGAGATCCCCGAGCTGTGACTGCGCTGGCGAGCACACCCGCGCGGCGGATTCCGGTGACAGCGCGGTGACCGCCGTTTAACCGGGGCCTGCCACCTCAGGGAGGCTCTAACACGTCGCCGATAACTTTTGCCGTGGCTGCCGACGCCTTACCCGAGCCACGGCGACATCCTTATCGCCGGCGAGCCAATCCTTATCCACGGCGATGTTACTGAAAACCGATGAACAGTGCACTGGATTCAGTAGAAAGCTTGACTGATAGATCAAATTGGAGCCCTGTTTTCTCCAATTTTTATGTGGAACCTAAGCCTACTTTCTGCAACAAAGTTGTAGAGCTATAAACCAACAATAATTCGGCTATAGGACTTGAACCCATTTGAGCACTAAATCAAGGTTGAATTCTTACTCATAGTTGGCTCTGTTACACTGAACATCTTAATTTCAGACTGAACCAGCCTGACAGCTTAACTTCAGGCCTGATTATCTCCAAATTTCTCACAAGAACATGGCTTGCACTCTTAAGCAAAGTTGTTCTTCTATAATTAGGCTACAATTTTGATGTGGTGACCTAGGGCAAAAACCCTAGAACATGAAAGATACAATGCTCCAAAGTTGAGCCCTCAACACTGAATTTCAGACTTAGAATAGAACCTAATTGAGGTCCATTTTGCATTTAAGTCCAAAACCCAATATTTGGCTTACAAGTCCACACATTTGTGAACCAAAGGACTTGAGATACTTATTTGACTTGGTTTTTGCACTTTAGTCCAAAAGTGGACTAATTTTGCACATAGGTCCCTAGGGTTGGGATTTAGGGTTTTCCAGGGTTCTAATTTAGATTTTTGGTATCCCAGGGGTATAAATGTGATTCAACTTTGTTTTTTGGGGATATTTTATGACTCTTTCCCTAAAGCCTTTAGGTTTTCTCATCTTGGGTTAAGTTTTACCCCTTTAATCCCTATTTAGGGTTAAGTTCCTTATCTAGGGTTCTATTTGCAAAACACCAAAAACATTACACTTGTTTGAAATTTTTACCTAGTAAATGCACTCTAGGTGTGTCACACATATGCAATGCCAATGTTTATGATGTCATGCTCAAGTTTTAGTTACAGTAACACCAGGGGTGTTACAATAGGCTAACAATATTCGAATAGACTCTAGCCTAGCCACATGAGCAAAAGTCTCCTCGAAATCCAAACCTGCGACTTAGGCATAACCTTTTGCCACAAGTCGAGCCTTGTTTCGTGTCACCACCCCGTGCTCATCTTGCTAGTTGCAGAACACCCACTTGGTTCCCACAACATTTTGCTTTGGGCGTGGCACTAGGGTCCAAACTTCATTTCTCTTGGAGTTGTTGAGCTCCTCCTACATGGCCAACACCTAGTCCGGATCCTGCAAGGCCTCTTCTACCCTGAAAGGCTCAATAGAAGAGACAAACGAGTAATGCTCACAAAAATTAGCTAATCTTGAGCGAGTAGTTACTCCCTTGCTTATGTCACCCATCTGGTCGACGGGGTGATGTCGTTGGATTATTGCTCGGACTTGAGTTGGAGGGACCCGTGGTGCTTCTTCCTCCATCACTTGATCTTCTTGTGCTCCCCCTTGATCATGCCCTTCTTCTTGAGGAACCTATTCATCATCTTGAGTTGGGGGTTGCACCATTATCGAAGAAGATGGTTGATCTTGTTTCTGTAATTCTTGTGGTCGCACATCACCTATTGCCATCGTGCGTATTGCGGCCATCGGAATTTCTTCTTCATCTACATCATCAAGATCAACTTGCTCTCTTGGAGAGCCATTAGTCTCATCAAATACAACATCGCTAGAGACTTCAACCAATCTCGAAGATTTGTTGAAGACCCTATACGCCTTTGTATTTGAGTCATACCCTAGTAAAAACCCTTCTACTGCCTTGGGAGCAAACTTAGAATGTCTACCTTTCTTCACCAGAATGTAGCATTTGCTCCCAAATACTCGAAAGTAAGAAACGTTGGGTTTGTTACCGGTAAGGAGTTCATAGGAGGTCTTCTTGAGAAGGCGATGCAGATAGAGCTGGTTTATGGCGTGGCAAGCTGTGTTACAGCTTCTGACCAAAACCGCTCGGGTGTCTTGACCTCTCCAAGCATCATTCTTGCCATGTCGATAAGCGTCTTGTTCTTCCTCTCTACCACACCGTTTTGCTGTGGTGTGTAGGGAGCGGAGAACTCGTGCTTGATGCCTTCCTCCTCAAGATACTCCTCCACTTGTAGATTCTTGAACTCGGACCCGTTGTCGCTTCTTATCTTTTTCACCTTGAGCTCAAATTCATTTTGAGCCCTCCTTAGAAAGCGCTTTAGGGTCCCTTGGGTTTCTGATTTGTCCTACAAAAAGAACACCCAAGTGAAGCGGGAAAAATTATCAACAATAACAAGACCATACTTACTTCCCCCGATGCTAAGGTAGGCAACGGGTCCAAAAAGATCCATGTGAAGAAGCTCCAGTGGTCTTGATGTTGTGATCACTGTGATGAGTGCTTCCCACCTGTTTTCCTGCCTGACATGCTGCATAAGGTCTGTCTTTCTCAAAACAGACATCGGTTAGTCCTAACACATGATCTCCCTTTAGAAGCTTATGAAGGTTCTTCATCCCAACATGTGCTAGACGGTGATGCCAGAGCCAGCCCATACTAGTCTTACCATTAAGCATGCATCTAGATCGACATTCTCTTTCGAAAAATCAACTAAATAGAGCTTGCCATCTAATACACCCTTAAATGCTAATGAACCATCACGCCTTCTAAAGACAGATACATCAACATTTGTAAACAAACATCCCCTTTCCCTTAGGATCCATCTCTTCGGCCGGTAGGTGTCGGGGACCATAATTAGGGGTACCCCCAAGACTCCTAATCTCAGCTGGTAACCCCCATCAGCACAAAGCTGCAAAGGCCTGATGGGTGCGATTAAACCAAGGCTCGGTCCACTCAAGGGACACGACCTCGCCTCGCCTTGAGCATAGTCTCGGGCAAGGGCAGCCGACCCCGGAAGATTCACGTCTCGCCCGAGGACCCCCTCAAGCGACGGACACACCTTCGGCTCGCCCGAGACCCAGTCTTCGCCAAGAAGCAACCTTGGCCAGATCGCCACACCGACCGACCGAATCGCAGGAGCATTTAATGCAAGGATGGCCTGACACCTTATCCTGTCACGCGCCCTTCAGTCGACAGAGCCGAAAGTGACTGCAGTCACTTCGCCGCTCCACTGACCGGCCTGACAAGAAGACAGCGCCGCCTGCGTCGCTCCGGCTGCTGTGCCACTCGACAGAGTGAGGCTGACAGCAGCCAAGTCCGGCCTCGGGCGCCATAGGAAACTCTGCCTCGCCCGACCCCAGGGCCCGGACTCAGGCTCGGCCCCGGAAGACGACGAACTCCGCTTCGCCCGACCCCAGGGCTCGGACTCGGGCTCGGCCCCGGAAGACGACGAACTCCGCTTCGCCCGACCCCAGGGCTCAGACTCGGGCTCGGCCCCGGAAGACGACGAACTCCGCCTCGCCCGACCCCAGGGCTCGGACTCGGGCTTGGCCCTGGAAGACGACGAACTCCGCCTCGCCCGACCCGGGGCTTGGACACGACCTCGACCTCGGAAGACCGACTCGACCCCGACCTCGGAGGAGCCTCCGCCTCGCCCGACCCAGGGCTCGGACCGACCACGTCACAGGAGGGGCCATCATTACCCTATCCCTAGCTAGCTCAGGCTACGGGTAACAGGACCGGCATCCCATCTGGCTCGCCTCGGTAAACAGATAATGATGGCGCCCCACGTGCTCCATGACGACGGTGGCTCTCAGCCCCTTACGGAAGCAAGGAGACGTCAGCAAGGACTCGACAGCTCCAACAACTGTCCTTCCGCAAGGCTCCAACGCTCCTCCGACGGCCACGACATCACATGAACAGGGTGCCAAAATCTCTCTGGCTGCCACGACGGCATGTACTTAGGGCACTAGCTCCTCTCTGCTAGACACGATAGCGCGCTGCTACACCTCCTATTGTACACCTGGATCCTCTCCTTACGCCTATAAAAGGAAGGTCCAGGGCTCTCTTACGAGGAGGTTGGCCGCGCAGGAGGACGGGACGACGCGTAGAGTCCCTCGCTCTCCCCCACGCGGACGCTTGTAACCCCCTTCTGCAAGCGCAACCGACCTGGGCGCAGGACAACACGGAGGCTGTGGGTTTTCCCCTTTTCTCCCTCTCTTCTACCCCCCTTCGTGCTCCGTCTCGCGCCGACCCATCTGGGCTGGGACACGCGGCGACAATTTACTCGTCGGTCCAGGGACCCCCGGGGTCGAAACGCCGATAGTTGGCGCGCCAGGTAGGGGCCTGTTGCGTGTTGACGAACAGCTCCCCGTCAAGCTCTAGATGGGTAGTCTCCAGCAACCTTTCCAACCCGGGACGGTGCTCCATTTCGGGAGTCTTGAGTTCATGTCCCTCGACGGTAGCTACGACATGATACTCCTTCCTCCGCCGCGCGACGGCGACAATGGCGGCCGACAACCCGCCCACCGACGGCGGAATCGACGACGTCTTCCCCACGAGGCGGAAGAACGACGTCCGAGTTTGTCCCGTCACCTCCCCCGCCGAAGGAGGAGGAGGAGGCGGGGCAACCATGGCCAAGCAGGAGGCGGCACCTCGTCGGCTGTCGAGCGAGTCGACGGCGCCGGCGCCCCGACGGGGGACACGTCGGGCGTCGACCTTGCGTCTGAGACGAAGACGAGCGCTGTTTCCCTGCAACACGCCAGCTCCAAGCGGATGGACGATGCCAGCACGCTCGCGAAGGACTTGCTGGGCGTCACCCTCATACCTGAGACGACGGTGCAGTCCGCCCCTGACGTGACAACGTCACCACCTATCGACCAAGAGGTACCGACCGATTCCTGTCTCATGCCTTTTAGATTCGGCCTCGACCCACCAAGCGACCCCGCTTTGGTGGAAGCCTTCATAGAGGCATGCACCAACCCTCCGGGGTATCATATGCGGTCACCCTGGGACCAGCTAACGGCTGTCTCGACCTACGGACCCTCGGGTTCCGAGGAAGATGACGAGCCCGACTTTGGTTTGGATTTCTCTGGGCTCGGTAACCCCAGTGCCATGCGGGACTTCATGACCGCATGCGACTACTGCCTTTCCGATTGTTCCGATGGTAGCCGCAGCTTCGGCGACGGAGACTGCGGCCCAAGTCGTGAATGTTTCCACGTCGATCTAGGGGGTCCCGACGAAAGCAACCATCTTGGTATACCGGGAAACGGTGATCCCCCTAGGCCTGCGCCTCGCGTTGACATCTTTCGGGAGCTAGCTGTGGTCCCAGTCCCTGCGGGGGGTCAGGACGCACAGCTCGAGCAAATCCGCGAGATGCAGGCTAGGCTCGACGAGGGGGCAGGAACATTTGAGCCGCTCCGCCGGAACATCGGGCAGGAATGGGTAGACCAAGCTCCGGCCGGAGAAGCGCGTCATCTGCCCCAGGGCATCCAGCTCCGCATCGCCGACGACGTCAGGGCAAGGCCACCACCGGCTTCCAGTGGGGTCGGCCAGAACCTGGCTGCGGCAGCGATACTTCTCCGCGCAATGCCGGAACCATCAACCACCGAAGGGCGGCGGATCCGGGGAGAGCTCAAGAATCTCCTGGAGGATGCCACGGTCCGACAGGCCGAGAGCTCTGCCTCCCGAAGGCAGGGATACCCCTCGGAGCACCGCGCCGCGACTTCCCGATTCGTGCGGGAAGCCTCGGTCCACACCGGGCGCACGCGCAACACAGCGCCTGCAGCCCCGGGACGCCTCGGCAACGAGCACCACCACCGCAACCATCGAGCCCGCCTCGACGAGAGGGTGCGCCGAGGCTACCACCCCAGGCATGGGGGACGCTACGACAGCGGGGAGGATCAGAGTCCCTCGCCCGAACCACCCGGCCCGCAGGCTTTCAGCCGAGCCATACGACGGGTGCCGTTCCCGACCCAGTTCTGAACCCCGACTACCATCACAAAGTACTCGGGGGAGACAAGGCTAGAACTGTGGCTCACGGACTACCGGCTGGCCTGCCAACTGGGTGGAATGGACGATGACAACCTCATCATCCGCAACCTCCCCCTGTTCCTCTCCGATTCCGCTCGGGCCTGGCTGGAGCATCTGCCTCCAGGCAGATCTCCAACTGGGACGACCTGGTCCAAGCCTTCGCCGGTAATTTCCAGGGCACGTACGTGCGCCCTGGGAACTCCTGGGATCTCCGAAGTTGCCGACAGCAGCCGGGAGAGTCTCTCCGGGACTACATCCGGCGATTCTCAAAGCAGCGCACCGAGCTACCCAACGTCACCGATTCGGATGTCATCGGCGCGTTCCTCGCCGGCACCACCTGCCGTGACCTAGTGAGCAAGCTGGGTCGCAAGACCCCCACCAGGGCGAGCGAGCTGATGGACATCGCCACCAAGTTCGCTTCCGGCCAGGAGGCGGTTGAGGCCATCTTCCGGAAGGACAAGCAGCCCCAGGGCCGCCAGCCGGAAGATGTTCCCGAGGCGTCCGCTTAGCGCGGCACCAAGAAGAAAGCAAGAAGAAGTCGCAAGCGAAACGTGACGCCGCCGACGCGGACCTTGTCGCCGCCGCTGAGTACAAGAACCCTCGGAAACCTCCCGGAGGCGCCAATCTATTCGACAAGATGCTCAAGGAGTCGTGCCTTCGGTTCAGATTTATAGTCCGGATTCTGATTTTGACGCAGCTCGATGCTGAAATGCCTGCACTCTGCGCCGCCGAAGCGTCCGAGAGCTCGGTTCGCGAGGCTGAGCTTAGAGACTGAGGCCGCGGGGAAGGCACCGGCGGAGCCCAAGCCAAGGGTCGAGCGGATCTGCGCCATGCGAGCATCCCCAATTCACACCAAGACAACGAGGGTCGAATGTTCCAGCGAGAGGAAGAAGGCACTGACCACACCGCGGAGCAAGACTGTTCGGCCGAGGCAGGAGCTGTTCCACAACGTGAAGCACCAGAAGGAGCCGTTGGCCGCTGCAGCCAGGAAAGGGACGGTCGTCAAGTCTCTGTTCATGAGCACGACGCCAAAAAAGGAACCGGTCCAGACGCCGGCGGCAGACAAGAGCAAGGGGGCAGTGTCCGAGGTCTGTTTGAAGCTGAGGAAGCTGAACTTGGCGTGCCGGGAGGTGCCGAGCAGGTACATGTCTCAGCCTCAGCCTCAGCCGAAGAATACGAAGACTGCCAAGAAGAGTGAAGAGACCACGGTGGCCAAGAGCGAGAAGCGGGGGCTAGAATCCAAGACCAATGCCAAGAAGAAAATTTTAGGATGCTTAGTGAAGCGTGCTAATGCCGGACCTGACGGAGAGAACCGAAACGGTTGCAGCACTGCTGCAGACGAGAACTCGCTTGCAGAAACTGCTGGCTCCCATAAACTGTTGAGTTGCATGTGTATATAATTTCCCAACATATCTTATATGGCAGAACAATTTAAATTCGTAATGTTCATATAATCACATAAACTGTTGAGTTGCATGTGTTTTATTTTCTGCAGATCCTCTTGGAGTTCAAGGAAGAAAAATTTTAGGACAAGGAAAATATGGATGCCGTGAGGTGATTTTTACTGTCCGTTTTCCCACTTGTTCTAGACAATGTTGTAGCCATAGGGTTGTCCTATTGTAAAATATAATTAAGACCACAACGCGTGAGAAAAATTCAGTATTGTAGCCTATGCATGATCAACTTAGATTTAGTAATTCTTTTTTATTTGGTAAATATATAGCCTTTACCCAACCAGCAACAGCCTTGCAATGTGCATGGCTGTAGGTTGTCTGTTTGATGTATTAGGCAAAAGCTTCATGTCGTATTCAATGGGATCCAAATCTGCATGCAATATTTGATTAAATTTTGCATTCGTGATCAAGTGAAGCACAAGCATTTTTTAGCAGAGTAGTTGGTTCATGCCTGTATGGAGAGGCCATCAGAAATGGAACTTTTTTGCCCAGTCTGAACTTTCAGTGCATCAAACTCACAATGTAACTCGTGGCTGCAGGTGTGGGCTGGTCCCCTTTCTGGGAATCGGCTTGTTGTTGCTCTATGGAACCGTTGTTCAGATACTGCTAACGTTACAATGAAACTGCCAGCAGTAGGCCTTGATGGGTATGCTGCATATTCTGTTAGGGATCTGTGGAAGGTAAGCCAAAAGGTTTCAATTGCTGCTAATTTGAAGCACTGGGTCAACAAAAAAACACTTCTAATGGAATCTGCACTGTTCCTTTTCAGCATGAAACTCTATCGGAAAATGTCGTAGGAACTTTTGGCGCTCAAGTTGACGTGCATGACACCAAGATGTACATCTTTTCTCCTGCAACCATTGTCGCTTCGGTTTGATCAGGACCAGTGGATCCAAGATGACAACACCGCTATTATTCAAGGATATGTCACGACAACAAGCGCCTTCGTTTTTCCTGCTGCATTCTGTTCCACCCGAGTGCAGAAGTCCACTTCGTGCAGAACCGTCTCAGTGATGTTTGTATTTGTCACAGAATAGCTCTATTTATCTCAAGATTGAGCAAGCTCGCAGCTTACATGGTGTCCCCGTCCCCGTCTGCGTACCCGTCCTCATCCTGGTTCTGCCTACGAGTCGGTAAGTGGTAAATAAACTCCCTCGCGAGTCGAACCCCCTTCATAGTTCTTCCCGGTGTCGTGCGTTCTGCGCTGGCTAGTGATGGGTCATGATCCGTGTCGTGGTATGCAGGTTGCGACCAGAGCCATGAGTAGGTCGACCCTGAGGCCCTGGACAGGAGCTTCTTTATGCGGGTTTGTCCCCTTCTCTCGCATGTGTTCATTAGTATCATCAGCCTGCGATGCAATACAACGCAAATGTCGTCGATTGATGAATGGTGTGATGCTAATTGGCAGGTCATGGCGGCGAGAAGCCCTAACGTGAGGCTACAGAAGGCTATCGACAAGAAGAACCAGAGGTACCGACAGCTTCCACTAGAGCTGGATGTTTCATCTTCGGTTCAGATTTATAGTCCGGATTCTGATTTTAACGCAGCTCGATGCTGAAATGCCCGCACTCTGCGCCACCGAAGCGTCTGAGAGCTCGGTTCGCGAGGCTGAGCACAGAGACAAGAGCAAGGGGGCGGTGTCTGAGGTCTGTTCGAAGCTGAGGAAGCTGAACTTGGCGTGCTGGGAGGTGCCGAGCAGGTACATGTCTCAGCCTCAGCCAAAGAATACGAAGACTGCCAAGAAGAGTGAAGAGACCAAGGTGGCCAAGAGCGAGAAGCGGGGGCTGGAATCCAAGACCAATGCCAAGAAGAAAATTTTAGGACGCTCAGTGAGCGCAGATGACAACAAGGAGAATGTGTCCAGTGCTCCGAGTGAAGAAGCATTGGACAATTCATCACATTATGGAAGTGAAAACAGACTGTTGGAGAACAATGAGAATGTTCCTCTGAAGGAGAATGTTGCTATGAAGGTAACTGCTATTTCCGTGAAGTGTGAACTGATGGTACTAAAAAAAGAAATGCAGCTTTTTACCTGTAGTAAGATGTTGACCCCATGGGTCCTTTTGGTGGAATAATGATAGAGTGCGACACCAATCAACCTATTGAGAAAGTGCTTGCAGCTGAAGATGCAGCAAGTCTAATGCTTGGATTTTTTAACATAGATGCTGCATAGCTTTAGCCTTATTGATGCTTGAGTTGCTATCACTGAAGATCTTTTGAACTACAGTTTTCACAAGCACACATTATATTTTTCCTTCATAACGACTGATGTAAGAAGGGCAGGCTTGGTGCAGTGGTGAGAGTTGTCTCACTGAGTCACCAGGCCATGGGTTCGAAACAGCCTTATGGGGGGTCTGCCCTTTGTTATTCATAACGACTAATGTAGTTATGTGTGTTGTCAGTCTCTTGAGTATGGTGGTGCGAGGCCATGATTAATTCATGTCTTCATTGAACATTTTACTGTCTTTGGTGGATGCACCTGTTGGTTCTGAATTTCTGATCACTGGCCATGTGTAACCTTATCTGGCCTATATCGCAAAGATTCCGATGTATTGTACCATTTATTTGTTGTACACTTGGTACTGAATCATACCAATAATTTACTTTCTTTTTGTTTTAGGGGAAACATTATCAAGAACTAGGTCGCATAGAAGACGAGAAGGCCAGCAGGAATATATTTGAAGCCAGGTAATAGTTGCCATTCAAATACTTTTGGTAATTTGGTTCTGACTTCTGAGATCTAATCTTCTGTTTGCAGAAATAAGCATATAACGAACATAGTAACCATCAACTTGCATGGCCAACATGTCCAACATGCTATGAACCTTCTCAAAATTCACATGATGATTTGTATTTGCATTCCATGTGAGTACCACACAAGATTCGGTGCTATAGTCTCTGCCAGTGCTTTAATTCACGCCACTTAGCTGTCTGTGTTTTATCTCATGCTTTATTGTGCCTTTTTTTGTGTGTTTTATGCCTTTGTTCCTTAAACAGCTGTCTTA
This sequence comes from Zea luxurians, assembly GCA_029449295.1. NCBI lineage: Eukaryota > Viridiplantae > Streptophyta > Magnoliopsida > Poales > Poaceae > Zea > Zea luxurians. The sequence continues at coordinate 119,403 of JAOPSE010001710.1, forward strand.
CTGAGGGTAATTACCGGTTGTGGTTCAGAAGGTACAGGGAAGGGAAAAATAAAGCGCTCGGTAAGAAAGTACCTGTTTGAGTAGTAATTCTGGTTATTCTCAAAATGTGGCTTTCACAGGAGTTGCACTATTATTTGCAATTTGTATGCTGCGATTGTATGTTTCAGTGTAGTTGGATTTTGCTGTGAAGGCCTGAACAATGTTCTTCTTGTTGAACTTTTGAAATGTAAATGGTGGCAGGTTATAGAGCTTGCCGAGAAGGAACATATTGAGTGGCGCGAAGAGAACTTTGGAACTGTAGCCCTTCGACTTGGTGGGCCAAGAGAGTATCGGTTCCTTGAGCATGAAAACGATTTTGACCAAGTGGGGAACTTAACATAGATTAACTTCTGATCTAATCTATGTATTCCCGTATTGATGTGTTATAGCTATGGATGCTGCCTAGGTTGCGGTGTAGGCTGTAGTTCTGACACAGAAGCTCGGTATTGTAGTTGGGTAAATTATGGTGTAATGTTGACCCCAGGCTGCTAACTGTGCAATCACAGAAGCTCTGACTGTACAACCGTAGCCCTTCTGTGAACAATGCAACACAGGAACCGTAATCATCGTGAGTCGAAGAATATCATACTATGGCCGATTGTCATGGGAACCAATTTTGGCCTGTACCAACTGGAACTTACGATTTGTATGAAAATATATTTGACACTTAGTCCACAAATAGTACTTATCATGTTCGACTGAATACTTTTGAAATGTACTAATATTATAATGTGTTATAAAGTATCATTAGACTAAACATATACTATAGTATGTAAGAGCATCTCCAACAGGAGTCCTAAACGAGATTCTATTTTAAAATATAGAACTTAAACATCAAAAACATGCTTAGGGATCCTATTTTATAAAAAATCATCTAACGATTATAGTGTTCATTATTTTGGGTTCTAAATATAGTACCTTACTAGGTGAGTGCCCGTGCGTTGCAACAGAGACATATAATACATAAGTTACCGTGATATTATATGTCCCCGTTGCAATGCATGACACTCAACTATATGTACATAAGTTATTATATGGTTCCGTCGCAACGCACGGGCACCCACCTAGTTCATATATAATTACCATGACTAAGCCTGAGATAACATATGTGTCATATTTTTATACGTTTCTTTCTCTAGTTAATTGTGATGTAGTGTTGTGTTGCGTAAATATCCAAAATGTTTGTCGTCTTTTTAGTGGTGTTAATGTTGTGCGCTCGACGATATGTAGTGCGCTAACGCTAGTGTGTGTGGTTACTTGTGATGTCGTAGTTGTGTGCGTAAATAAATAAAATGGTGTTGTCTTTTTTAAGGTGTTAATGTTGGACGC
>JAOPSE010001711.1:0-120761 GCA_029449295.1 Zea luxurians
TATTGCAGAGAACATGATAAATACATAACTTGAAGAATAATCATCCAAATGTAGTCAAACCAATTTTGCAAAACTTTATGAAATATAAACTATCAAGCAAAAATAGTAAACCCCATAGTTCTTGTAATATTTTGTAGAGTTTTGATTTAAATAAGAAAACTGCCCAAAACTTAATAATAAAGGGAAAAATAGAGATGTTGTTAGACTAGGGTTGAGAAAAATAGTGGAGACACTAACCTAGTAGTTACACTGTTTAAAATTAATAAAAATCCCAGTATACAAGGTTAAGGAAGATTTATTCACTAAAACTTGTTTATGCTCAAACATAGGAAAATGAAGAAAAGGGATTGAAAATGGAAACCAGAGGGCAGCCATATTTTTTCTAGCATGCCTAAGTGATGTGGTTCACAAGAAAAATCTGTTGAACCATAGTCCAATGAAAAGAAATTGCACTCACATTTATTCATGAAAAACAGAGAAAACTTTGAAAAGTCATAAGAAAATAATCCTAAGGAGAAAACACCCCTACCTTAGGAATGACTGCTCTTGTGCTAAGAAGAACCTAGGAAAAATACAAGCTCTGTTGTTTAATATTTTTCAAATAGCAAGTTAGTTATAAGTGTCTTTTTGGCATTAAACTTTAGAAAATCATAACTAAATAACCACTAAGTAACCCTTTGTGATTTTTGGCACAGAAGCATGTTATTACCCATAGATACCAGTAAAAATAACTCTTAGTACAGAACCCACACCTAGATAAGAGTTGTAGTGCAAAGTGACCCCTCTGCCCCAACTTTTGTTATTTTTGTCCAGGACATATTCTATTTATTTTTGACATCAAATTTATAGGAAAGACTAATGTGACCAATATTAACCCACTGTAATTTTTAAAAAAATTTTGGAAAATTTGAAATCACTGACGTAGTTCAAATCCACCTTAAGAGCATAAATAGAACTGAAAAGGGGAATTAGTAGTGGAGATTAATGTTACTCTAACCAACCCGGCAAAACCCTTGAGTATCTTATAGAACCTTAAAGGGACAATCCAAGTCTTAATCCACTACGTTTGCCTCTAAGCAAAACCTCAAAACTAGGTTGCTAAGCATAAACCACTAAGAACTTCTTATAACAAGGAAACCTTAAGTTATCAATTAGCTTAGTTTTTCTTCACTATGCATAATGGTTACTAAATTCTGCATATCATAGCATACATATATCTTATTCATTACATTCGATAGATTGCAACTCGCTGACGGAGAGTACATCCTCGTGCCGGAGCAAGGAGTTGCTCAGGAGGTAGCCCGGGATCCAGCACCAGAACCTGCCATTGAGAATCTGCCTGCCCAAGCCTAGAAAGGCAAGCCCCGGTTTTATGCATAACCATTTATATATGCTATTTTACTACACTTAATGTTTGTAGGCTTATACTGTGCACTTAAGTGTAGGAGTTGTCTGAAACCCTAGTTGCATGAACTCAGGATTCCTTTTGAGATGGATACTAGTATGCTAGGTCGAGTAGCTGCTTTACTAATTAAGGATCTCGGTAGAAGTCGAGTGATTTTTCTAGCACTCGCGCGAGGTCAGGAATTGAATGTATCCATTTTATATCAGAATGATAATGGTCTATGGACACGGATCCATGGGGATGCGTGGTCTACGAGATGAAATTGGAATAAGTATTAACGTGCGGATACCTGTGTCAAGCATTTGAACGTACTAAACACATGCCGAGAAATATGGTAAATCGGTAAGCCTAGTACCTGATTGAACCTGGCAGCAGACTTTGCCCTCACGCGACCTGAGATGTGGTCTCCCATTCCGGTTATGGTGGGTACAAGTGCGGTCACTGCACGACGGCAATTGGGGTCAGTGAGGCATTGTACGCCAAGGCGATGAGCCCTGATCTGCTGGCGGGGAATCGATGGGGACGGTTGATGTGTGTCGGGACGGAGTGCCTTGCCACGTCGTGTGTTTGGGTTTACCTTGCAAGGATAAAAACTTGATTCGAATCATCTGTTTCTCGTAGCTAATGAGATGCTTGATCCATTGTACTGCATTGAGTAACAAGTGGAAATGTGTTGATTTGGGAAAAGATGTTGACTGCTAAAAACTGGTTGCTACCATGTATGATTAGATAGGGATACATCTAGTCTTAAGAGGGTCACACTAAAACTTGAAAACAAAAACTTGATTTTAGACTTAGCTAGTGCTTTTGGCAAACCAAACCCCTCAGCCAAACAGCTGCATGTCTAGAGGTAGAGGAGTAGACTCCTCACACCAGGTAAGTCTAGCTGAGTATTAGTATACTCAGCCTTGCTTATGGCATAATTTTACAGGTTCTCTGGAAGACATGGTTGCTGGAGTGACTTGGCCGTCCACCTTGCCACCAGGTTGGACTGTCGAGTGGGACCCTACCTCGGCTAAGGAGGAGCATGAGGAGTGATGGGACAGGCTTCCCCATCTCTCCGTTTATTTATCGTTAGTTTTATTCCGCTGCATTCCGAACCATGATCACTGCTTTTGCTAATCTCCAATGATGTTGTAATAAAATTTAAATACTCCTTAATGTATGGTTTTATGTTTTATTGTATTTGCTCTGTGCCTCACCATCGAGTGAGTATGTGGTACTTGATCCTGTTAGTGGCCTCGTCGGACTAGATCTGAGGAACTGACATGGTATTCCTATTTAAGTGTGGTCTAGCCTCTAAGGTGGGACTTAGGCACTTAAGTTGGAATAATTTGGGCGGTTCCGCCACAATGGGAAAAGGAATTAAGGATTAATGTGTGGATACCTGAGTCAAGCGTTTGAACATACTAAACACATGTCACGAAATATGGTAACCGGTAAACCTAGTACCTGAGTGAAGCCGGGCGCGGATTTTCTCCTCCCTCGTACTGAGACTGGGTCTCCCATGCTAGCTATGGTGGGTACAAGTGCGGTCACTGCACGGCGGCAGCCGGGGTCAGTGGAGCATTGTATGCTAAGGCGGTGAGCCCTGGCTGCGAACGGGGAATCGATGGGGATGGTTGACATGTGTGGGGACGGAGTGCCCCTACATGTCATGTGTTTAGGTTTACCTTGCAAGGTTTAAAACTCGATTTGAATCGTCTGCTTCTCGCAGCTAATGAGATTGCTTGACCCCTTGTACTACATTGAGTAAGAAGTGAAATGAGGTTTACATGAGATGACTTGTTGATTGTACTAAATGCTTTTTACCATGTATGCTTAGAAGGAGCAAACATAGCTAAGATAATGATGCTAGAAATTGAAAAGCTAAAACTTGTTTTTAGACTCAGCTAGTGCTTTTGGCAAACCAAACCACTCAACCAAACAGCTGCATGGTCTAGAGGTAGAGGAGTAGTTTCCTCACATCGGGTAAGTCTAGCTGAGTATTAGTATACTCCAGCCTTGCTTGTGGCATAATTTTTGCAGGTACGCTTCAGGATATGGTTGATGGTGTGACTTGGCCTACCACACTGCCACCCGGGTTGGACGGTCGAGTGTGATGCTGCTCTAGCGGAAGAGGAGCAGGAGTAGTGGGCTAGGCCTTGCCCTATTCCTCGCTTTCGACGATATCGATTATCCGCTGCAATTTATTTTGTGAACTTATGTCAGCTACTTGAAAAACTCTGATTTATGTAATAATCCTGGTACTTTAAATTGAGGTTTCCTGTTTTATTGTATTTCTTCTGTGACTCACCTTTGAGTGAGTTTGTGGTATTTGATCCTGGTTAAGTGGCTTTATCAGGCTAGATCTGAGGGACTGATGGGCTATTCCGATTTAAGTGTGTTGCGGCCCCCGTGGCGTGACTTAGGCACTTAAGCTGGAATAATTCGGGCGGTTCTGCCACAGCTGGTATCGGAGCAAATACCACCACAGAGAAGAACAATAAACCATGAATACCAATTTTTGAAATCTAAAAATTGCTTAGAAACTAGTGTGAATCGTCAGGACTAGACCGCTAGACCTAGGACGAAAGGCCCTAGGAATAGTGGGAGAAATAGGTGGCTAAATAAGTAGGCCCTGTGGGCTAGTCCCTATCTTTTAAAAGATGCCCTAAGAGCCCCCTTTTATTCGGAGAGGAGACGTTATTTCCAGCATGCATGCATTATGAAAACTAAAGAGATTAAAAGCTAAAGGAGTAAAAATTTGAGCTAACCCGTTTCTTTTTTTAAAACACCCAGGGCCCTTTATTTTTCTTCTTCCACCATAATATTTACATCTGATACCCTTCCGCAGATGGACCTCACCTACCCCCGCCAGTGGACGAGACACTTGTTTTAGCTCTGACTTCCTTTCTCACGATGGCTTTCCTTCCATCCTGTGGGAAGTGCTTAACTCCGTCGGTTACCCTATGCCCCCTTTGTACATAGTGCAGCTGTACGAGGAAGCGGTTGTACATAATAATCAGGTGCCATGATGCCGAGTCTAGCTGCCTCTGGAGGCTCATCGCCTTCAGCCGGATTGGCGTTCTCTTGACTCCAAGATGATTGGATTCAGGATGGACGACACCACTAAAGCGGCTGCTATGAAGACCCTGACAACTTTCTATGGCTACCATCCCCTGGAGATGGTTGATGCACCCACTAGGACTCTTCCCTACTGAGAAGAAGGATGACCCCATGTGGTGCAACCGTGTGAGCCATGTGAAGGACGTATGGGCAATGTATCCTGACTTGGTTGGGAGGGTCACTGTTCAGTGCATGAGTGCGCTGTACCACCTTCAGGCCCCTACAGAGAGACGCTATGGCATATCTTGCTAACCTCGCTCAAACCACCAAGCTCACCCTTGACAGCTGAGAAGACTTTGTGGTCGACTTGTCCTCCGAGTTGGTACCTGTAGCATGCTGGCCACAGCGAGCTCACTTCAGGCGCTGTTTTGGATCGATTTGGGGGAAATCCCAAATTGGGGCTCTCTGGTGAATGATTTGGGACACGAGTGGGTGTGTTGAGTGCTTGAATACTTTGCGGAGCTGAGGGTACACTCAATTTATAGGATACCCGAGTGGTGGCCCATGAATTTGAGATGTCGCGGTGGTGGTCGGAGAGAAGGGGGGCACTGGCGCAAGCAATTGGTGGCTTTCACCATGGCAAGCTCACCGGCGATCATCGGATATGTGTAACCTGAGATATTGCGACATGGTAAGACACCAAGGCATGTGGCGCACGATCATTGAGCAGCTAACGCCAGCGAGGATGATCCCGACCAGCTGCGGTCCAAGTGGGTACGGCGGGCACAAAGGTGAGCGAGTTCGAGCTAATCCGAGCGCCAAGATTTTTACCCTTCACCATTATCCATCTGCGCTGGGCATGAATCACCATGGCGGGCACGAATCCGGGCGCACGGTCACCAGTGGTGAGGCATCTGTACCTGGCGTTCTGATTCGAACACTGTACCATCACACTGCCTATTCAGTCAGTCTGTCAGAGCAACTTGCAGGGAGATTTGTTCCCAAATTCATGTAGCGACTCGATCTGTTCTCTGTATCAAAGTTGTAGCTCTATGATCCAGCTACAAATCGACTATAGCAACTATCCTCAATCGAGCAATGGATCCTACTCTAATTTGACCAAAAAGTTTGGCCAATGTCATTGGCGACCTAAAATTCAGTCATCAGTGTGACTGACAGCACAACTTTGAGCTTATTTTTCTCCAAACTTTGCTTGTGATCAAAGCTTAGTTACTTAGAGTGGATTTTTGCAAATAAGCCCAAATCTCATGGTTTGATTTGCAAATCCTCAAATATGTGAACCATATAATTTGAGGTACCCTAATACCTTGGTTTTTGCACTTGGCCCAAAAATGTGCAAAATTTACATATAACCCCCTAGGGTTTCAACTCAGGGTTTTCTAGGGGTCTTTTTAGGGTTTTTGGCACCTTTAGGGTTTGGATGCCACTCAAGTCCATTAATGGTGCTACCCTATGACCATTTCTAATGAGTTTTGAAGTTTTCTCATACTTGGGGCTTTATTATCACACCTAAGCCTGGTTTAGGGTTAAGTACCCTACCCTAGGGTTACACACATATCAAGTCACACCAAAACAACTTGTTTGAAAATTTTGCCTAGTAAATGCACTCTAAGTGTAACAGACACATGATATGCAAATGCTCATGGTGTTATGCTTAAGTTATAGTGAAAGTAACACTAGGGGTGTTACATCCTTCCCCCCATAAAGAATCTCGTCCCGAGATTTAAAAGTCCTAGGGCAAGTAATGGAAAAGGAAACACATCATATTTTTATTTCCTTATTTCTTGTACAAGGCAGGCGGTGGTATGGGGTCTACTCTTCTTTTACAACAATTGTACATATCTCACAATTTACATGAAGCTAAGAAGCCTGGGAAATGCTTTTCTAAAAAGTCTTGTGTTTCCATGTAGCTTCATCTTCCGTGTGTTGGTTCCATTGTACCTTATAAAATTTGAGAGTTCTCCTTCGGTTAACCCCTATCCTTTTGATCCAGGACTCGAATAGGATGTTCTGAATATGTCAAGTCTAGTTCTAAGGCAACATATGTCACTTCAATGGTTCGATCTGGAACCCGAAGACACTTCTTTCAATTGGGACACATGGAACACATTGTGCATTGCAGACAATGTTTTGCGTAGTTGGAATCGATACGCCACTGGCCACATTGTTCAAGAATGAGGAATGGGACCAATGTATCAAGGTGCAAGTTTTCCTTTTACCCCAAAACGAGATACACCCTTTATTGGTGATACTTTCAAATACACATAATCTTCAACTTGAAAGTATAAGGGTTGGCATCGTTTGTCTGCAAAACTCTGTTGTCGGGCTTGTGCTTCTTTCAAATTTTGTATAATTTGTTGAACATTTTCTTCCGTTTCTTTAACCATATCAGGTCTAAAAAACCACCTTTCCCCTGGTTCAGACCAATTTAATGGAGTACGGCACCGTCGTCCATATAAAGCTTCAAAGGGTGCCATCTTGATACTTTATAGATAACTGTTTGTTATATGAAAACTCTGCCAATGGTAAATAGTCATCCCATTTTTTGCGGAAATTCTAGAACACATGCTCGCAACATGTCTTCAAGTATCTGGTTCACTCTCTCAGTCTGCCCACTTTTTTGGGGATGATAGGCCGAACTGTGAAGGCAACTTAGTACCCAAAGATTTGTGGAGTTCTTCCTAGAATTTGGATATAAATTGTGGTCCGCGGTCCGATACTATAGTTTTTGGAATCCCGTGCAGACTGAGAATATGAACAATATACATCTAGTCATAAGTGATGACCGGGTAGTACGTTTTGACTGGCAGAAAATGAGCTATTTTCGTAAGCAGATCAATTATAACCCAAATAGAATAAAAACCTTTGGTTGTCCTAGGCAATCCCATAATGAAGTCCATGCTAATGTCTTTCCATTTCCAGGTTGGGATAGGTAAGATTGCAATGGGCCAGTAGTTTTCATGTGTATGGCTTTGACATGTCTGCAAGTGTCGCATCTTGCCACATAGCGTGCAATTTTTGATCTTCATTTTTGCCCACCAATAATGTTGCTTTAAATCATGATACATTTTAGTGCTTCCAGGATGAATAGAATAGCGACTAAGATGTGCTTCATCCAAAATTTGCTAGTGGACGTCATTATTCTTGGGCACAACTATACGGTTGTTAAACCATACAATGCCTTGATTATCCTTTCTGAAACAGTTTGCTTTACCGGCCTTTATTTTCTCATGAATGTGTTTTCATACCCTCATCACTTCTTTGTACATCAATTATTCTTTGCAGCAGAACCGACATAAGCTTCAAGTGATTTAAGGTTCCATGTTCAATCATTCCCAGGTTTAACTTCTCCATTTCTTGGCATAATGTGATGTTTGAGGTTTTTATTGTAAGGCAATGGCAGGAAGCCTTGCAACTTAGTGCATCTGCCACCACGTTGGCCTTGCCTGGGTGATAGTAAATTTCCAATTCATAATTCTTAATCAGCTCAAGCCATCTCCTCTGCCTCATATTTAGTTCTGACTAGGTAAAAATGTACTTCAAGCTTTTGTGATCTGTATATATATGACAGATATTTCCCAGTAGATAATGACGCCATATTTTAAGGGAATGAACCACTGCAGCTAACTCTAAGTCATGAGTTGGATAATGTTCCTCATGCCGGCGCAACTGTCTTGAGGCATATGCTATAACTCGGCCCTCTTGCATCAAGACACAGCCTAAACCACTGCCTGATGCGTCACAATACACATCAAAAGGCTTTTCAATGTCTAGTTGAGCTAATACCGGAGCAAGTGGTCAATAACACCTTCAGCTGCTCGAAGGCTTCATTGCATCTTGAGGACCAGTTAAATTTTGTATCGTTCCTCAATAAACTTGTAATTGGCATTACAAGTTTAGAGAAATCCGGAATAAATCAGCGGTAATAGCCAGCCAGTCCAAGGAAACTTCGAACTTGATGTATAGTGGTTGGTGGTTTCCACTCTAAAATATCCTTGACCTTGCTGGGATCAACCGCAATCCCCTTGGCAGACAATACATGTCCAAAAAATTGGATTTCCTCTAGCCAAAACGCACACGTGCTAAATTTAGCATATAGTTTATGCTCCCTTAAGCGCGTTAATACGATCTGCAGATGCCGAGCATGCTCCTCTTTATTCTTGGAATATATCAAGATATCATCAATGAAGACCACCACAAATTTATCCAGCTCAGGCAGAAATACCGAGTTCATTAGATATGTGAAGTGGGCAGGAGCATTCGTTAGTATGAAAGACATCACCAAATATTCGTATAATCCGTACCGTGTAGTAAATGCGGTCTTGGGTATATCTTTGGGTCGGATACGGATTTGATGATAGCCCGACGTGAGGTCAATTTTAGAGAATACCCGAGCTCCGGTAAGCTGATCGAATAAGATATCAATCCGGGGAAGAGGGTACTTGTTCTTGATTGTGACCTCATTAAGGGGTCTGTAATGCACGCACATCCGAAACATTTGATCCTTCTTCTTGACAAAGATTGCGGGACAACCGCAAGGTGATGAACTAGGACGGATGAATCCCTTCTCTAGTAGATCTTGTAATTAAGTCTTGAGTTCTGCCAACTCATTAGGAGGCATTCGGTACGACTTTCTAGAAACAGGAGTCGTACCAGGCTTCAACTCAATCACAAACTCTACATCTCTTTCTGGACATAATCCAGGCAGATCTTCCGGAAAGACATCCGAGAACTCACATACTACCGTAATATCTTGGATTTCCAGTATGACAGCTTCACAGATTCTACCAAATGGTTTAGCTGGAATAGCTACAGGGATGGACAAAAGAACCTCTTTATGGCCATAGCTCAACCTGATGGTTCTCAAATTAGTGTTGAGGATAGCTTTATGCTGGGCTAACCAATTCATGCCTAGAATTACATCTATATCTTGGCCTTTCAGAACAATCATGTTGGTGGGAAAGTCCTGTTCAGCCAATGTTACGGGCACATGGAAAGCCACTTCTTTAGTGAATGTTTGTCCCCCAGGCGAATGAATAATAAACCCTTCCCTTGATTCAATGCAAGGAATGCAATATTTCTCCACAAACTTCTTGCTTATGAATGTATGCGAAGCACGAGAATCAAAGAGAATGACTGCTGGGTGATAGGCCACAATAAACATACCCATCATAACCGGCTCTCCCTTCGGTGTAGTGGCCACTTGTGTGTAGTATATTCGCCCAGTCTTCTTTATATTCTTGCCCGTTGAATTATTTGTCGTGTTTCCTTTGCCTTGATTTGAACTCCCTGGGTTCTGCAGATTATTGGATTTGTTCTACCTTGGATATGGGCAGTCTTTGATAAAATGTCTAGACTTCCCACAATTGAAGTAGCCAGTTGAGGAGCTAGGGAGGGCGGGGAAACGAGTACCAGGGGCACTCGGTGTGACAGAACCTCCCAAGTCATTAGGCCCACCTACATTTGTCCTTGTCCATCGGACCTCGGACAATCCTATAGGTGCACCTGACCACTTGACAAGTTCGGTATCTGTATTCTTTACCTTGCCCAAGAGCGTTTCACCCATCACCCAGATATTACAACACATCGGAGGTACGAGTATGCAGAAGCAGTTACAACAACTTTATTTTAGATTAAAGTATAGAAAGAGTAGTATTATTACAAACCAAAGCAAAATATAGGAGTGCTGGAGTAATATTATTACATAACTTGGGAGGCAAACACCCCTCCTGATAAATAGTAAAAAGTTTTTCTCAAAGGAGGACACTTCCTCCCATGGCTTTAGTCTTGGTTTTCTTCCTTAGGCACCACCTTGGAACAAAAGCAACAAAAATTTGCTGCTTCTTCACCTAAAACAACATGGAACAAAGCCCTGAGTACGAAGTGTACTTTCGCAATTCTTACCTGTCAAAATAAAAGACTCTCAAGGATATGCTGGCTTTAAGGGAATCAAGGTATGGCTTATCAATAATCAAAGACTCTGTTTGCAGAAATGCTTACTAATAGTAGATCTTAAAAGTCCAGTTTTATTAGCATGTTAAGTCATTACCTGAGTTCTAGAGTTCTTTCTACCCTAGTTCAAGCACTTGACCTATACTAGCCAATTTCTTATCAACCCTTCTGGTTCACTGGATTGCTACGTGTAAGTCAGTGACCAAGTCTTCATGTCCGCGAAGTAACGGCGATCCGAATCGATTAATAATCAGCTGAGGATCTCCAAGCACATGACATATGTAGCACTTAATCCTTGCATATGTCAACTCACCATCGGGGTTCTTAAGACCAGATCAGGTTCACACCAACCGAGAGCACAGATACACCACTGTCCAGCCTCTTGCCACGGAGGGTACATGCTACTCTCGCCATCTCTCCACTCCCATTGTGTGTTATCTTATTCTGGTATTAGTCTGCCCGAGGCAAAGCTTACCCATGATGAGGCATGTGACCAGTTAAAGGGTCCTCGGTCAGCAGGCCTACATCGAGATGGTCCTTAAATGACTCAGACGGAGACACTACACTGAGACTTTCCTCTCGTGCAAGTCACCCGCCCGGTCTCAGCTTTATCATTTCAAACCCAAAGTTTGGTACCTGGCAGAGGTACATCTTTTCCGATGTTGAATCCATCATGGCCATTTTTGGATCCACCATCAAGTTTTATTTTTTAGGAAACACCCCACCCACTTGAAGCATCACCTTTTGTCAAAACAAAACATTTTGTTTTTCTAGAGCAAAGCTAAGCATAAGAAAAATCTTTTTGTTAAAACATGGGATTAAAGAAAGGTAATCAAATCCTCAAGGAAGGAAATGTAGCAACTGGTTTAGCACACAACTCCTATCACCTAATGCATCAAGCAAGTGAGAAGGATTTTAAAATGGCAAGGAGGTGGCAAATGCACCGGGGCTTGCCTTATGTTATAGGTGAGTCAGGCTCTGCTCCACAGATGTCAAAATAAAAGCAGTTCCCGGCCTGGGGTTCTTCAGGTGGTGGTGTAGTCCTTGCTTCTTCAACTTCTATCTCTTCTTCGTTTTCTATATATAGCCATATATAATCATGAATGCTCATGTAATGCTGATGAAAATGCAAAGATAATAAAAGTATATTATCTTAGGTCTTGAATATAATTTTCCTTCACGGATATCCAGGAAACTAGGGTTTTTGGAGTTTATAGTGAAGTTCATAGGGCAGGAGACTAGTTTTGGGTTCTAGGTACCAAACATGGTCCAAATCATGCCAAACTTTACCCAAGGCTTCTAAATAATATTTAAAGCTTATCTAAAAAGTTTGGTGATTTTTGGAATTATTAATTAATTTCTAAAATTCCAGGGGTATAGGTTTTGGCTAATTTAAATACTCCATAATTCCTTATTTGAACTAAAAATCATGACACTACTTTTATTAAATACTATAGAAAATCAGGAGTCTAGCAAAATTGGTATGGTATTTTTAGCATTTTTCTATAGTTTCTTCTAGATTTCTAAAGTTTCCCGGAAAAAGAAAATGGAAAACTTCTAATAGTGTTGGGCCAAAACTGACCCAACCGACCCAACACTAGGCGAAATACGGTGGCGCGCCCGCGGCCACGCTGTGAACTTTGCGCAAAAGCCCCTGTCGGTTCAAACATCTGAGAAGAAGTCCTCGGCTGGTTTTTAATGGGTCACTGACACTTGCAAATAAACCCCCGCGCTTCTATCCCTTCACACCCCAAGGTCCACGACGGGGAGCGGCAGAGAACCGAGCTCCGGCGAACTCATACCGGCCACGATACTTAACGACCGGTGCTCTAATTCGGCTGAGACCTAATTCAACCCTTAACAAGTGTTTCCCCTCAATCAATTTCACTAGCGGAGCTCTAAATCATCCAGTCCATGGAGACAGCGCAGACAACAAGGTGAACAAACGCGTTCCTGGTGATCTAGGGCAGTCTAGCTCAATCGAACTGGTCGAGGAGCATCAGGAGAACCTAAGGATGCTGAAACAGGAGAGCAGGGAGCACAAACAGACTTGGAACAAGCTAGCCACGGTGAGGGCTCTTTCACGGTGGCGGAAAACAGATTTTGGGAGAAGGAGAAATTAGAGAGCTATGGTGGCTAATCGGCGGCATGAGCGGGTGCTCTGGCTTCGTGATCATCTAACGGAGCTAGCGGTGTGCTTAATTTATAGTGTTCAAGGGCGGTGGCCTCCAATTTTGGAATGGTGCGTTGGCGGTCGGAGAGGAAGAAGATCACTGGTGGCGCAATCGTGGCGTTCACCGGTGCAGTGGTTCAGAGAGGGTAAGCTTAAGTGTGCCACGGTTACTACCGCATAGTGAAGGGTCATGGTGTGGCATAATTGAGGTCACCGGAATGTCCACGACGACACCGGCGGTTCGGCCACGTTGCAACTACTACAGGCACGGTGATAAGCTTCCCCTACGACCCTATCTGCCTCCCCGCGAGATCTTTCACCTCCCCGTGAATATCCACAGCGTGCCCGGCACGAATCCCGGTGACCGACGCAAATCTGGACGCGTGGATCAATGGCGGCGAGGGGGACTGAACCCTAGGATATTTCAGTGCCACTGTACCATTGAAGACCTGATTCAGAATGCCTGACAGAGTAACTTGCAACGCCAAGATCTCGGATTTTTGCGTGAGAATGTGTTAATCTATCTGTAACAAATTTGTAGCTCAACATTCCATCTTTAATTCGACTATAGCTACTATCCTCAATTGAGCACTAGATCCTACCCAAACTTGATCCCAAAGTTCGGCCAATGGCACTGGTGGCCATGTTTAAGTTTCAAAATTGACTGACAGCCCAACTTTGTGCTTATTCAACACCAGTGCTCAGTCACTTAATCAAACTTGTTCTCCCATGATAGCTCTACAACTTTGCTATATTAACTTTGAGCAAACATTTCAAGAATCCTGAGATGTAGGGCTCCAAAGTTTGCCTCAATCAACTGTATTTCAGACAACCATATGATCACTAGAGTGGTCTTTTTGCATTTAGGCCCAAATCTCATGGTTTCTTTTGTAAATCTTCAAATATGTGAACCACATGACTTAAGGTACCCTAATTCCATGGTTTTTGCACTTAGGTCCAAAAGTGTGCAACATTTGCATATAACCCCCTAGGGTTTTTATTTGGGGTTTTCAGTGGTCCTTTTTAGGGTTTCTGGCACTTCTAGGGTTTGGATGCCACTTAAGTCCATTAATGGTGACATTTTATGATCATTACTAATAAGTTTTGAAGTTTTCTCTTATTTAGGCTTTGTTTACTCTTTTAAGCCCAATTTAGGGTTAAGTACCCTACTATAGGGTTTTACCCATGACCAGTCACATCAATACAACTTGTTTGAAATTTTTGCCTAGTGAATGCATTCTAAGTGTAACAATCACATGATATGCTGATGCTCATGATGTTATGCTCAAGTTTTAGTGGTAGTAACACCAGGGGTGTTACATCCTTTCCCCCATAAAAGAATCTTGTCCCGAGATTTAAATGTCCTAGGGCAAGTAATGGAAAAGGAAACATGTCATAACTTTATTCCTTATTTCTGGTACAAGGCAGGGGTGGTATGGGGTTTATTCCTTTATTACAACAAGTGTACATATCTTACAATTTACATGAAGTTAAAAAGCCTGGGAAATTCTTGTCTAAAAAGTCTTGAGTTACCCAAGTAGCTTCATCTTCCGTGTGTTGGTTCCATTGTATCTTATAAAACTTGAGAGTTCTCCTTCGGGTAATCCTATCCTTTTGATCCAAGACTCGAATAGGATGTTCTGAATATGTCAAGTCTGGTTCTAAGGCAACATTCGTTACTTCAATAGTTCGATCTGGAATCCGGAGACACTTCTTCAATTAAGATACGTGGAATACATTGTTTACAGCAGACAATGTTTCGGGTAATTGGAGTCGGTATGCCACTGGTCCATATCATTCAAGGATAGGAAAAGGACCAATGTACCGAGGTGCAAGTTTCCCTTTTACCCCAAAACGTGTCACACCCTTCATTGGTGAGACTTTCAGGTAGACATAATCTTCAACTTGAAAGTACAAGGGTTTGCGTTGTTTGTCTGCATAACTCTTCTGTCGAGCTTGGGCTTCTTTCAAATTATGTATTATTCGTCGAACCTTCTCTTTTGTTTCCTTTACCATATCAGGCCTGAAAAAACATCTTTCACCTAGTTCACACCAGTTTAACGAAGTACGACACCGTCGTCCATACAAGGCTTCAAAGGGTGCCATTTTGATGCTTTCTTGATAGCTATTATTGTATGAGAACTCCGGTAATGGTAAGCAGTCATCCCATCTCTGTGGGAATTCCGGAACACATGCTCGCAACATATCTTCAAGTATTTGATTTATTCTCTCAGTCTGCCCACTGGTTTGAGGATGGTAGGCCGAACTGTGAAGCAATTTGGTACCCAGGGATTTATGAAGTGCTTCCCAAAACTTGGCTACAAATTGCGGCCCACGATCCGACACTATGGTCTTTGGAACCCCATGCAAACTAAGAATACAAGCAATATATAATTGGGCATAGACAGCAACTGGATGATCTGTCTTGATGGGCAGAAAATGGGCTATCTTGGTATGTCGATCAACTATAACCCAATTAGAATCAAACCCCTTTGCTGTCCTGGGTAATCCCACAATAAAGTCCATGCTTATATCCTCCCATTTCCAAGTTGGGATAGGTAACGATTGCAATGGACCAGCAGTTTTCATATGTATGGCCTTGACACGTCTGCAAGTGTCGCATCTTGCCACATAGCGTGCAATTTCAATCTTCATCTTCGTCCACCAATAATGCTTCTTTAGATCATGATACATCTTAGTGCTTCCGGGATGAATAGAATAGCGACTAAGATGGGCTTCATTTAAAATTTGCTGGCGGATTTCATCATTCTTGGGCACAACTATGCGGTTGTTAAACCATACAACGCCTTGATCATCTTTTCTGAAGCAGTTGGCTTTACCGGCCTCCATTTTCTCATGGATGTGTTTTATGCCCTCATCATTCCTTTGTGCATCAATTATTCTTTGCAGAAGAACCGACTCAAGCTTCAAGTGATTTGAAGTTCCATGTTGAATCATTCCCAGGTTCAACTTCTCCATTTCTTGTCATAATGTAATGTCAGAAGTCTTCATTGTAAGACAATGGTAGGAAGCCTTGTGACTTAGTGCATCTGCCACTATATTGGCCTTGCTTGGGTGATAGTGAATTTCCAATTCATAATCCTTAATAAGCTAAAGCCATCTCCTCTGTCTCATATTTAATTCTGACTAGGTAAATATGTACTTCAAACTTTTATGATCTGTATATATATGGCAGATATTTCCTACTAGATAATGACGCCATATTTTCAGGGCATGAACCACAGCAGCCAATTCTAGGTCATGAGTTGGATAATGCTCTTCATGCCAGCGCAACTGCCTTGAAGCGTAGGCT
Source organism: Zea luxurians (assembly GCA_029449295.1). Taxonomy (NCBI): domain Eukaryota; kingdom Viridiplantae; phylum Streptophyta; class Magnoliopsida; order Poales; family Poaceae; genus Zea; species Zea luxurians. The sequence goes on from JAOPSE010001711.1 coordinate 15,913, forward strand.
ATCACTCGGCCCCCTTGCATTAGAACACAGCCTAGACCATTGCCTAATGCGTCACAATACACATCAAAGGGCTTTTCAATGTCCGGTGGGGCTAATACAGGAGCAGTGGTCAATAACACCTTCAGCTGCTCAAAGGCTTCATTGCATTTTGAGGACCAGTTAAACTTCATATCGTTTTTCAATAAACTTGTGATTGGTTTCATAAGCTTGGAAAAGTCTTGAATAAATCGGCGGTAGTAACCGGCCAGTCCAAGGAAACTTCGGACTTGATGTACAGTGGTTGGTGGTTTCCACTCCAAAATATCCTTGACTTTGCTGGGATCCACCGCAATCACTTTGGCAGACAATACGTGTCCCAAAAATTGGATCTCCTCGAGCCAAAACGTGCATTTACTGAATTTAGCATATAATTGATGCTCCCTTAAGCGCGTTAATACGATCCGCAAATGCTGAGCTTGCTCCTCTTCATTATTGGAATATATCAGAATATCATCAATGAATACTACCACAAATTTATCCAACTCGGGCATGAATACCGAGTTCATCAAATATGTGAACTGGGCAGGAGCATTTGTTAATCCAAAAGACATAACCAGATATTCAAATAATCCATACCGCATAGTGAATGCGGTCTTGGGTATATCTTTGCGTTAGATATGGATCTGATGGTAACCCGACCTGAGGTCAATCTTGGAAAATACTCGAGCTCCGGTAAGCTGGTCAAATAAGACATCAATCTAGGGAAGAGGGTACTTATTCTTGATTGTGACCTTATTAAGGGGTCTGTAATCAACGCACATCCGAAGCGTTTGGTCCTTCTTCTTGACAAAGATGGCTGGACAACCCCAAGGCGACGAGCTTGGTCAGATGAATCCCTTTTCTAGCAGATCTTGTAATTGTGTCTTGAGCTCTGCCAACTCATTCGGAGGCATTTTGTACGACCTTCTAGAAATAGGAGCCGTACTGGGCTTCAACTCATTCACAAATTCTACATCTCTCTCTAGAGGCAATCCAGGCAGATCTTCCGGAAAGACGTCCGGGAATTCACATACTACCAGAATATCTTGGATCTCTGGTATGATGGCTTCGTAAACTCTGCCAAATGGTTTAGCTGTAGTAGCTACGGGAATGGACAAAAGAACCTCTTCTTGGCCATAGCTCAACCTGATGGTTCTCAGATCAGTGTTGAGGATAGCTTTATGCTGGGCTAATCAATTCATGCCCAGAATTACGTCTATATCATGGCCTTTTAGAACAATCATGTTTGTGGAAAAGTCCCATTCAGCCAACATTACGGGCACATGGAAAGCCATTTCTTTAGTGAATATTTGTCCCCAGGTGAATGAATAATGAACCCTTCCCTTGATTCAATTCATGGAATGCAATATTTCTCCACAAACTTCTTGCTTATAAATGTATGTGAAGCACCTGAATCAAAGAGAATAACTGCAGGGTGATTGGCCATGAGAAACGTAGCCATCATGACTGGCTCTCCCTCCAGTGTCATGGCCACTTGTGTATAATAGATTTGCTTAGTTTTCTTCATATTCTTGCCCGCTGCATTATTTGCCGTGTTTCCCTTGCCTTGGCTGGAACTTCCCGGGTTCTACTGATTATTGGAGTTGTTCCGCCTCGGATATGGGCAGTCTTTGATGAAATGTCCAGACTTCCCACAATTGAAGCAGCCAGTTGATAAACTCGAGAGTGTGGGGAAACGAGCACCAGGGGCACTCGGCTGAGTTGTTGAGGTGGGGGCAGTTGCAGGGCGGATAAATATAGGCTATTTAAAGGGTAGGAGGGTGTACGAGGTGAAGAACGGTTTTGATTAAAAGGTCAGATCACCATCCTTTGTCGCTTTTCAGGCCCTTGATTGGACCTGTCACCTCCATAGCCTTTTGACTTGCCTGGGCCTGCATATTTAGCTTCAACTGCCAGCGCTGTGCTGACAGCCCTGCTGTAGGAGAGGTCGAGGCAGGTAGCCATCTTCTGTTGTAGCTGGTCATTAACGCCCCTCATAAAACAGTTCTTCTTTTTCAGGTCAGTGTTGACCTAGTCAATTGCGTACTGGGACAAATGATTGAACTTGTTGAGATACTATGTAACAGTATCTCCACCTTGCTTAAGCTTCATGAGTTCTTCTTGCTTCATTTGGAGCACTCCTTCTGGAATGTAGTGCTCCCGAAATGCCAATTTAAATTCGTCCCAGGTGACTTGATGGCCGGCAGGCTGAATGGCCACATAATTCCCCCACCAGGTGCTGGTAGGGCCTCTTAACTGTTGAGCTGCAAACAAGGGCTTCTGGGTTTCCGTGCATCGAAGGAGTCCAAATTTCTTCACAATGACCCGAATCCATTCGTCAGCTTCAACGAGATCTTCAGCCTTGACGAATAGTGGGGGACGTGTTTTCGAGAAATCCAAATATGAAGTTTCGTGGGGTCCTTGTGGATAAGCTCTCCCGCCTTGCTGTTGCAGTTGCTGTCCTGCCATTTCGCGAAGGAAGCGGGCATTATCAGCGGTCGCGGTGACCAAGGCAGCGATAGCCTCGGCCAGCGTGGGTGGAATCAATGGTGGATTTGGTGTATCTTCTTGGCCACGAGATGTTCCCGCGTTGTCATGTGCCCGAGTTCGAGATGGCATTTGAAGCAAAGAAATATTTGGAAAATATCACATGCTGATACATACCATCATTTTACATTATTTAAGATGTAAAGTTACAAACTCATAGTACAACATGACTACATTACCTATTCTATATTAACACTATTTCTACACTATACTACTGCTAGCATTTATTATCCTAAGCAGCTTCATTGTCGGGTGCAGGAGTCCATTCATTAGCCAGGTTCATTGAAGGAGGGGGCTTGAAAAGATCCAGTTCCCCATCAAATGCTTCACCTACTGTTCCAGAAGGTCCAGCTCCCATTCCGAAAGGGTCTACAGGTACGTCAGGGTGTAGTCACGAATACAATTCATGAACTTCCTCATGCAATGTATTGCAGTATACCTGCAAGTTATCAATGGCTGTGCTAAGCTCCTCCACAGGGGCTCGAGCTTTGGCCTCTTGGTCCCAAGCAATGGAACGCGAGTTGACAGCCCAATCGAGTGCCAAATCTCGTTCGGCAAGCTCGTCTTGCAGATGCCGGATGTCAGTTCTTAACTCATTTATGCGCTAACCATCCTCGACCCAAACACTGTTTCTATGACGCAATTCCGTTCGAAGCTGCTCGACCTGGGCTTCTAGATCTCCATTGGGATCATTGCTGCCGCTGCTACTATCCTCATGCCTTGGAGCTAGCTGATGGCGAGGCACGCCAATCGGTCCTGTGGACTTGCGTGCGTTTTCCTTATGCGCGGCGGCATATCTCCATAAGGGGAAAATCTTATTAGTATAGTTTTTATCATGATGCATGCATAATTACAGAATCAACCTTAGTTGATTCACAACCTTCTATACATTGCACTCTACTATCTGGTCTTTAAAATAAGTACTTTAGAAGGTAGTTAGATAAGAAGGAAAGAAATTTTCTTAGATAAGTCTTTGAAAATTATTTTTGAAAATGCCTCATAACATCATCATAGATGGGCATCGCTCTGATACCAGCTGTGACGGAACCTGCTAAGTCATTAGGCCCACCTACAGTTGTCCTTGTCCATCGAACCTCAAACAATCCTATAGGTGCACCTAACCACTTGACAAGTTCGGTATCTGTATTCTTTACCTTGTCCAAGAGCGTTTCACCCGTCACGCAGATATTTGTAACACCTAATGTTCAATCTTGTGAAAATGAGGAAAATTCTCCAAGGGTTTTAAATCAAAACACCTTTCCTTGAGAATATTCATAATTTCAAAATTGCTACTCCCAAAATTAATATAATTTTTTTAAATAAAGATACCTAAATAAACTAAATTACCCTTGGAGTGAAATTATAAGAATTATTATTAAACTATTTCTTAATTATAATCTACAATATAAATCATAATTCCCTAAAAAATTCATGAGATGTGAACTCTTCTCTGTTTCATAAATGGAATCATGTGTGAGTGCATTTCATATTTAAAAGGATTATTTTCTTTTTAGAGATAATAAACTTGCATCATGTTGGATCTTTGTTTGTTCATATTAAAGATTTGAACCTCAACTTATATATAAAAAAATATATATATAGGAAAGAGTTTGAGAAAGGTAATTATGATAATCATTTAATTCTTAAATGGTGAGGAGGAAGATAAATAAAAATAATACTAATAACAATATTAATAAATATGAAGATAGGATTTTTGTCCACATTAGAATTATGTTTGAAATTCAAAGATGAATCGTGTTTGAAATTTAAAATATGAATTGGAAGTTTGAAAAAGAAATCATAAAAAGAAAAACAGAAAAGAGCAAACCTTACCTTGGGCCGAAATTTCCCTTGGCCCATCTCTACTCATCTCCGCTCGCCCCACTACCATGCGCGCGCTCGGCCCACTCCACCCTCGTCGCTTCACGCTGACCGACTAGTGGACCCGATGGATCATTCTCCATACTTCTGCTGTGCACTTGAACGCTGACGCGTGGGCCCTCACCGTCAGGTGCCTCGTCTCTGCTGGGTTGGTTCGGGTGTGAACAGAAGTCCGAGCTAGATCTGCGTGAAGCTTAACAACCCCCTCTGGTGATCTCGGTGGCTGTTGCAACCGCCTCCTCCACCTGCTACACAACCACGCGGGCTCCTGGGGCCATAAAGGCCGAGTCCCCAGCTATCCGCAGAACAAACAGAGCAAGCAATAGAGGACATCCAAGCCATCGCCGACCCGCGCCTACACTGATGAACTATTTCCCCTGTGTGGTGGCCGGGTGGATTTGAGGGTGCTCACTGGATGCAGCCATGGCTTCATCGGGTGGAATTGTGGCCGGAGTCAGGGTAATTTCTCGATGGATTTTCGGCCTCCATGGTGTTGCCGCCGAGCACCGCAGATTGGGGGCGTGATCGCATAACAGAAGGTAAATAACCAATTGAATCACTTCGCCATGTCCTTCCCATCGTATTTATGCAAATAGGGCAGAAACCATGCATCGGGGGCCCCGGAGCGTCGTGCTCTGGCGGGATTCCGCCGTGCAGGCCGGGCAGCGCTGCTGTCGTCAGACTCGACTGGGAAGAAGCGCTTTGTCCGTTGATCTGGTTACCAACGGCTGTGATCGCGCCATGCATACCGGTTCGGTCGGCGGGCTTCGCGATCGTGGATCGTCGATCGGAGGGTGGTGAGCGGTATTGGTCTCATAAAACCTTGGTGGTCAGATCCTGATCTGATGGCTATCAAAGCGTACCGCTTGGGGATGGTCAGGATATAATCCCAGCCGTTGATGCATGGCCATCGACCCTGATGACCGGATACCCCTTCGTCTTGGACGATTTGCTAAAGAGACCCCACATTTTTTCTCAAAATAACCCACCATGCATGGGAAGGGCATAATAATTGCTGATGCGCCCTGGAATTTCCAAATTCACCCGCGAACTCCCTGGTTATTGTGTGCATAGTCCAGAACTCTGTGAAAATAGGAAAAATAATTTAGAAAGTGGATTTCTAGTGCCAAAATAATTCCAGAACTTATATAATTCATAGAAAATTCATCTTAGCTCCTTTTTAATCCATTCCAGTTGCATTGAATTCATTTTAATATTTTTTATCATCTAGTAACCTCATTTTGCTATGAAATTTAGATTTGAAATTATGTATTTAGTTTATTTTTATCCAACACTTAAAACTTTGGAAATCCATAACTTAATAACCATAACTCCGAATTTAGTGATTCTTGTTCCCACGATCTCGTTACGACACATAGATTATTATTACGCAGTTTACTCTTATGTTTTGTGTGATGTTAATTTTGTTTATACCATGTTTGTCTGTATTGCTACGTTTAGCAGTGAGGACACGTGTCACCTGAAGAGCAAGTTGGTACCTAGAATCTCAAGTGCCAGGCAAGTTGTGCCCTTGATCACTTGTTTTTACCCACTCATGTTCTAATTAATCATAATGATCTACATAGGTTAATTTTGATGGGACCCAATAGGTTACCCTAGTTTGTCTATCTTTATGCCTTGTTTACCACTGAACTTTTTGGGTAGTACTTGCTAGTGCTTTATGTGAATTTGGGCATTGAGATACACATTATTCATACTTTTGTTATTAGTTGTTACTATTGTTCATGATAAGATCATTATGTTAATTGGAACATGGAGCAACCACCAAGGAAAACAGTGCTACCACAAGGGAGGAATTGGACCCCTTGGCTGATTAATTAGGAAAGCTAGTGGATGACTACCTTACCCGAAAGGGGCAAGGGCAGTAGAGGAGTGGTCAGTGTAGGGATGCCCTTGGGATGATTTTGCTGCGATGGCGGTCATGCGAGGGGTCCCTGCATTGGAGCTTCCTATAAACTGTAGCGGGTTTTCTGAAGCTAGTGGAACTTTGTAAAGGCCTCGTAGTGTTACCCTGCCTCGCCTCCTCGGTAGAGGTGTATGGGAAGACGCGATCCCTTGGCAGATGGGTAACATGACTTGTGGGTAAAGATGTGTAACCTCCGTAGAGTGTAAAACTGGTATACTAGCCGTGCTCACGGTCATGAGCAGCTCGGACCCTCACATGATTAATTTATGGAACTAAATTCAATATGTCATATGCATTGCATCGCAGGTGATGTTGTTACTACTTTTGTTCTACTATTTAATTGGGTTGGTATTTATTTATACTTAGTAACTGCTAATAAAATTTTGACCAACTTTAAAAGCTATGCTCATCTCTAACCATCCTCTTTGGTAAGCCGTACACTTCAAATGAGCTCCCACCTTTGGCGAGTTCATGCACATTATTCCCCACAACTTGTTGAGCTATGAACGTATGTGAGCTCACTCTTGCTATCTCACACCCCCCACAGGTCAAGAACAGGTGCCACAGGATGAGGCGCATGGAGGATGCTGCAATGTGTTCATGAGAGGTCTAGGCCGTCGTCTCCCAGTCAACTTTGGGTTGCTGGACCGTTGTCTCCTTATAATGTAATTAATTAATTATTTTGTACATAACTCCTATTATATAGAAAAGATGTGACATTCGATCCTGTGCCATGATTCATCACATGTGTGAGGGTTGGTCCCAGCACACCTGGTGATTATTTCGCGCCTAGGTTTTGGACCCCTAAAATCCGGGTGTGACAATATTACAACACATCGGAGGTATGAGTATGCGGAAGCAGTTACAACAACTTTATTTTAGATTAAAGTATAGAAAGAGTAGTATTATTACAGACCAGAGCAAAATATAGGAGTGCTGGAGTAATATTATTACATAACATGGGAGGCAAAAACCCCTCCCGATAAACAGTAAAAGTTTTTCTCAAAGGAGGACACTTCCTCCCGCGGCTTCAGTCTTGGTTTTCTTCCTTAGGCACCACCTTGGAACAAAAGCAACAAAAATTTGCTGCTTCTTCACCTAAAACAACATGGGACAAAGCCCTTAGTATGAAGTGTACTTTCACAAGTCTTACCCATCAAAATAAAAGACTCTCAAGGATATTGTAACACCCCGGGTGTTACCTAGGGTTTTCACTCAAGACTACATCAGTGAACCCATCATAACATGTGGTTTAGTTGAGCAAAGGACACCAAACTTGGGGATCAAGATCCTAAGTAGGTATAAACCATCTTAAAAGTCATGCCTTAGCCTTATCATGCACAAAAGAGAAGGGAATGACTCAAACCCTAATTCAAATCCCTTGTAGGCAAATGGAGCCCTAGAGGGGGTTATGGCAAAAAGTCTATGTAAATCACATTGTCATGACTTGGAGCAATTATAAAAGTTGTAGTACACTTAATACCCTACAAAACATAGAAAGAGAGTGACCCAAAAAGATTTCAGAAAAACCCCAAAAAGGTCACCAAATAGTTAAGCATAAAAGAAAAATCAGGATTTGCTCAAGTTCAAAACCGACCCTCTTTCAAAGATCAAACATGTTCACCTTGATCCCAACCTCAAAACCTTATGGCCCAATTGACAAAATGGCGCCCAAAGACCCCTAGAACACCCTGGAAAAGTTTGAACCCAACCCTAAGCCATTTGACACGACTTGGCACGTCTTTTGTCTCGGTATGGACAGCTCTGACAGAGCCGACTTCTCACCCCCATATCTCTTTAACCAGACCATATCTTTGCTTGGAACTCACATCAAAAAGGTAGGATTTGGTGTAGGGAAGAGACCGTACATGGGGGTTTTGCTAAGATCTGCACGCTAAGTGGACCAAATCGGCCGTTGAACCTAGGCAGAAGTAAACCCACACGTGTTCGACGTGGGCTGACACCCGGGGGCGCGCTCAGAGCACGCCCGCACGCGAACCCCCACGCGCCCGCGGCCGCCCTTTGACCACGCCCGCGCCGCGGCTATAAAGCCCACCCCAGTGCCCGGCTACCTTCCCCGTTGCCTCCTCTCTACCACGCCCAACTCCCCTGAGCTCTCCCATAGCTCCGGTGACCTCCCCGCGAACCGCCAGAGCCGCCCGAGGGCAACCACCGTGGCCAACCATTTTCCCGCCCTCCTCCGCTCGATCCAAGCCTTCGGATAGATCCCCTAGGAGACCATGATGCTTGCCCGAGCTTGAACCGAGGACCCGCGCCACCGGAATAGCGCAATCGTGCTCACCAGAGTTCGGAACCCCACCGGAGCACGTGGACTGAGTAAATCTCTGCACCGTTTCTCAATTCGTTGCACACATGGCCTCTACATCACCCTGTGGAGCTCCTCATGCGCTTTAATTAAACCCTACCGTCGTGGTTAGGCCAGAGCAGGAATCGCCGACGACCTCCGCCGCCTGCGCTCGTGGCCATGGCAGCTCCGACCACCCCAGACACCGACCCGCACACCGACGTGACCGCCATGACCTCCCCGACGTCACTGACCACCCCACCGGAGCTCTACTACCGCCGGCGAGCCACGCCGCCGTAATCCTTGCCGCGGGTACTGTTTAAGCCAATCAGGGAGCGCGGGTTAGATTTCGGCTAAGACCAGGGGGTTTTGTGCAATGTGAGTGACTCATGCAAATAGTAGACCGAGGACTGTTTTGTGAGAAAAAAGGGAGAGAAAATCTAGGGGGTTCAGCGAAACCTGTATTTTTTCCATTTCGAATTTATTCTTCTTTTAAATATTACAGAGAACTAAATAAATGCATAATTTGAAGAATAACCATCCAAAATTTGTCAAACCAATTTTGCTAGACTTTGTGAAAATTAAACTATCAGACAAAAATAATAAACCCCATAGTTTCTGTATTATTTTCTAAAGTTTTGAATTACAGAAGAAATCTGCCCAAAACTTAATATTAGAAGGAAAAATAGAGATATTGTGAGACCAGGGTTAAGAAAAATAATGGAGACACTAACCTAGTAGTTACACTTTTCAAAATTTATAAACACCTCAGTATACAAGGTTAAGGAGGGTTTCTTCACTAAAGCTTGTTTATGCTCAAACTTAGGAAAATTTAAAAAAGGGATTAAAAATGGAAACCAAGGGGCAACCATATTTTTCCTAGCATTCCTAAGTTATGTAGTTCACAAGAAAAATCTATTGAACCATAGTCCAGGGAAATGAAATTGCACTCACAATTATTCATGAAAAACAGAGAAAATTTTGAAAAGTCATAAGAAAATAATCCTAAGGAGAAAACACCCCTACCTTAGGAATGACTATCCTTGTGCTAAGAAGAACCTAGGAAAAACACAAGTTCTGTTGTTTGATATTTTTCAAATAGCAAGTTTTATAAGTGTCTTTTTGGCATTAAAATTTAGAAAATCATAACTGAATAATCACTAAGTAAATCTTTATGATTTTTGGCACAAAAGCATGTTATTACCCATAGATACCAGCAAAAATAACCCTTTGTACAGAACCCACACCTAGATGAGGGTTGTAGTGCAAAGTAACCCCTCTGCCCCAACTTTTGTTATTTTTGTCCAGGGCATAATTTATTTATTTTTGACCTAAATTTTATATAACAGACTACAATGACCAATAATAACCCACTGTAAATTTTTCAGAATTTTTGGAAATTTTTAATTCACTATTGTAGTACAAACCCACCTTAAAAGCATAAAAAGCAAATAAAGAGAGGAATTAATAGTGGAGATTAATGTTACCTTGTCCAAATCAGCAAAACCTTTGAATACCAAAGAGAACCTTTAAAGGGAAATCCAAATCTTAATCCACTATGTTTACCTCTAAGCAAAACCTCAAACCAAACTTGATGAGCATAAACCACTAAGAGCTTCTGGTAACAAGGAAACCCTAGTTTTTCTTCACTATGCATAATGGCTACTAAAGTCTGCATATCGTAGCATACATATATCTTATTCATTGCATTCGATAGATTGCAACCTCGCGGACGGAGAGTACATCCTCGTGCTGGAGCAAGGACTTGCTCAGGAGGTAGCCTAGGATCCAGCACCAGAACCTGACATCGAGGATCTGCCCACCCCAGCTTCGGAAGGAAAGCCCCGGTTTTATGCATAACCATTTATATATGCTATTTTACTACACTTAATGTTTGTAGGTTTGTACTATGCACTTAAGTGTAGGAGTTGACTGAAACCCTAGTTGCATGACTCAAGATTCCTTTTGAGATGGATACTAGTATGCTAGGTCGAGTAGCTGCTTTGCCAATCAGGAATCTCAGTGGAAGTCGAGTGATTTTTCTAGCACTCGCGCGAGGTCCGGAAATTGATTGTATCCACTTTAACAACAAGAATGATGAGGGATTGTAGACACGGATCCATGGGATGCGTATTCTACGAGATGAAATTGGAATAAGGATTAACGTGGGGATACCTGTGTCAAGCGTTTGAACGTACTAAGCACATACCGAGAAATATGGTAAATTGGTAAACCTAGTACCTGATTGAACCTGGCAGCAGATTGCCCTCCTCACGCGACTTGAGATGTGGTCTCCCATTCTGGTAATGGTGGGTACAAGTGCGGTCACTGCATGACGGCAGTCGGGGTCAGTGAGGCATTGTACGCCAAGGCGGTGAGCCCCTCTCTGCTGACGGGGAATCGATGGGGACGGTTGATGTGTGTGGGGACGGAGTGACTCGCCACGTCGTGTGTTTAGGTTTACCTTGCAAGGATAAAAACTCGATTCGAATCGTCTGCTTCTCGCAGCTAATGAGACTGCTTGATCCATTGTACTGCATTGAGTAATAAGTGGAAATGAGTTGACATGGCAAAAGATGTTGATTGCTAAATGTTTGATACCATGTAAGATTAGCTAGGTACATATTCAGTCTTAAGAGAGTCACACTAAAACATGAAAAAGCTAAAACTTGATTTTTAGACTCAGCTAGTGCTTTTGGCAAACAAACCCCTCAGCAAAACAGCTGCATGTCTAGAGGTAGAGGAGTAGACTCCTCACATCGGGTAAGTCTAGTTGAGTATTAGTATACTCAGCCTTGCTTGTGGCATAATTTTTATAGGTTCTCTGGATGACATGGTTGCTGGAGTGACTTTGTAACACCTTAGGTGTTACCATTGCTAGAGCACATCTATGCACTGGTAACTGTGATCACATGTGGTAGAACTTGAGAAGAACCTAAGAACCTTGGAAGCCATGGGTTAATCAAGAATGTTAATGACCTAAGAGCATCACTCAAGCTTTGTGCACATAACACCTTGGACAAGAGGAGAATAAACCCTAGACCCCTCTTGAACCCCATCTTCCAAAGTCATGGTTGCAAGGGGAAGAGGATGAGCATTTGTGCAAACCATGGATTAAAAATTTTGACACAAAGTTAAGTAACTTATTAACCTACAATTATGGGGAGGTAATATTGCAAAAAGACCCCTCGAGAAACCCCAAATCAAATCTCCAAGTAGAGTGAGAGCTAGAGCTCTCAAATTTTCTCTAAGTCAAAAACTACACCTACACTAAAAATCAACCGTGTTCACCTTGAAGATGGCACCAAAACCACCTGTGTTCTATACCAAAAATGTGGCATACCACCTAGGGCACCCACTTGAAAAAGTTGAGCCCGAGACTCTGACGTTTGACATGCCTTGGCATGGTTTTTGTCGCGAGGTGGGCAGAGTGACATACCTGTTTTGGTGACCGAAGATCTCCCTCCCTAGGCCATATCTGCCATGGCGTCTCACAGATGAGTGATAGCCCTAGGTGCCAGGAAAAGACTCGCGCCGGATTTTTGCCAAGATTCGCACGTTTGCGACTTGGGTGAGCTGTGGAACAAGGGCAGAAGAAAAGCTCCACGTGTTCGACGCGCTCTGCCGCGCCAGAGCACGCCCGCGCCCGACCCCGCGCCGCGCCGAGCCGCGCCCGTGTCCCCTGTGTGCGCCGCGCCTATAAAGCCCACTCAAGCGTCGACCACACTTCTCCGCGCACGCTCAAACCTCACCGGAGCTCAACTCACCGTCGTTTGCCCGTGCACGTTGTGTCCGCGGCCACCCGAGCCCCTGCCGTCGTGGACCGGCCAGCCCAGCCCTTCCCAGCCCCGTCCATCCCTCGGAGACGACTAAGTACACCCCCGTGAAGCTCCCCGAGCAAGGAATCGAAACCTACTTCGCCGGAGAGGCCAGTTGAGGGTCGCCGAAGTTCGCAACCCCGCCGGTGTGCGTGGACCGGGTAATCCACTGAGCCATTTTCCAATTCTTTGTGCACACAGTCTCTACATCACCCTGTGAAGCTCACCATGCCACTGGATTGCTTTAGATCGCCGTGGTTTGGCCGGCACACCCACCACCGACGAGGACACCCGCCTGCGCACGTGGACCGGGCGATTCCGGCCATCCCAGCCGTCGAGCCGTACATCGCTGTGACCGCCAGAGCCTCCCCGAGCCAACCCTGCCCCTCGCTGGACCTATCTCGCTGCCGGTAAGCCGCGCCACCCTTTTCTTTCTTGCGGGCACTGTTTAAACCTAGGGAAGGACCGCGGGGGAGAAGGAAAGAAGTCTGGGGGGTTTTGTGAAATGTCAGTGACTCAAATGAATAGTAGCGCGGGGGTATAACTGAGAGAGTTAGTTTGGAAATACCCCACGGTCCTCGGTGTAAACTGCTTTTCCAGAAAACCCTTATTAAATCTGAATTTTAATTTGAACAGAAACTTTAATAATTCATAACTTCTGTTTAGTTCATCCAAATTTGGTCAAACCAGTTTTGTCAGACTCTAAATAATGTAAACTACTTAGGAAAAATATAAAACCCCTATGTACTACAGAAAACTTTAGGGTTCTGATTTAATTACTGTTTTGCCCTAAAGCTAAATAATAAGGATAAAAATAGTTGCACTATTTAGATAAAGTTAGAAAAATTTGGAGAAGTTCATATCCACCTACTAACCTGTTTAAAAATGCTAAAACTCTCTGTCCAACCCATTAAGTTAATTTTTGCCATTTATTTTACAATATGCTTAAGATTAAGAAGATGGGAAAAGATGACTTAAATAATGAACTAAAGGGCACCCCTATTTTTGTTAGAATACTTATTCAATGTGGTTTACTAGAAAAATCTATTATACCCTGGTTTAGTATAAAATAAGTAGAATCCCTTTTATTTTAAGAAAACAAGGAAGACTTAGAAAAACCCTAGAAAAATAACCCCAAGGAGAGAACACCCCAACCCTTGGGATAATTAATGTTTTGTTATGATGAACATAAGAAAAATACAGAATCTGTTGTTTGATATTTTTCAAATGACAAGTTAGTTATAAGCACCTTTTTGGCATAAAACTTTAGAAAATCACAACTAAATAACCACCAATTAACTTTTTGTGATTTTTGGCACAAAGATTTATTATTACTGTTAGATACCAACAAAAATAACCCTTAGGACAGAACTCACCTCTAATTAAGAGATGTAGTGCAAAGTGGCCCATTTTACACAACTTTTGCTATTTTTATCTAAAGCATAGCCTTTTACTTTAAAACCTCAAAATTTCTAGAACAGGCTACAATGATCAATGGCAACCCATAATAATTTTTATAGAATTTTTGGGAATTATCAAACCACTGCCGTAGTTCAAACCTACACTAGAAACCATAAATAGAAAATAAAGAAAGGGGAATATAGATAATAGAAAATGAGTGTCACCCTAAAAAAACCCTTTATAACTGTCCACTGAAATATATAAAGGCAATACTAATTCCCTATGTCTAACCTTAACAAAACTTAAACCTAGAGTGATAAGCCTAAGCCACTAAAAGCCCCACAGGACCAAGAAAACCATAAGTTACTAATTAAAATTAGTTTCTCTTTTCCCTTAGCATAAAGTTATTAAATCCTGTAGAATCATGACATACATTTAAATTGCATTTCGATAGACTGTAACCTCGCTGACGGAGAGTACGTCCTCGTGCCGAAGCAAGGAGCTGCTCAGAAGGTAGCCCCAGATCCAGCACCCGAGTCTGCACCAGAGGATCTGCCTGCCCCAGCTTTGGAAGGCAAGCCCCGGTTTTATGCATAACCTACTATTTATGCTATTTTACTACACTTATTGATTGTAGGATTGAATGTGCACTTAAGTGTAGGAGTTGCTTGAAACCCTAGTTGCATGAACTCAGGATTCCTTTTGAGATGAATACTAGTATGCTAGGTCGAGTAGCTGCTTTATTAATTAGGATCTCGGTAGAAGTCGAGTGATTTTTCTAGCACTCACGCGAGGTCAACAAATTGGTTGTATCCACTTTCTTATCATAATGTTGCTAGTTTGTGGACAACAATCCATGGGGATTGGTTGTCCACGGGATGGAAATTTGAATAAGGATTAAGGTGTGGTACCGTGTGTCAAGCGTTTGAACGTACCAAACATATGCCGAGAAATATGGTAAATCGGTAAGCCTAGTACCTGAGTGAACCTGCCCGCAGATTGCCCTCCTCACGCGACCTGAGACGTGGTCTCCCATTCCGATTATGGTGGGTACAAGTGCGGTCACTGCACGACGGCAGTCGGGGTCAGTGAGGTATTGTACGCCAAGGCGGTGAGCCCCTTTCTGTTGCCAGGGAATCGATGGGGACGGTTGATGTGTGTGGGGACGGAGTGCCTCGCCGCGTCGTGTGTTTAGGTTTACCTTGCAAGGTTTAAAAACTCGATTCGAATCGTCTGCTTCTCGCAGCTAATGAGACTGCTTGATCCATGCTGCTACATTGAGTAACAAGTGGAAATATGATGAGATGATACAAGATGTTGATTGCTAAAAATGTTTGCGACTATGTATGAGTAGATAGTACACATTTAGCCTTAAGAGAGTCACACTTAAATTTGACAAAGTTAAAACTTGATTTAGAAACTCAGCTAGTGCTTTTGGCAAACCAAACCCCACAGCCAAACAGCTGCATGTCTAGAGGTAGAGGAGTAGACTCCTCACACCGGGTAAGTCTAGCTGAGTATTAGTATACTCAGCCTTGCTTGTGGCATAATTTTACAGGTTCTCTGGAGGACATGGTTGCCGGAGTGACTTGGCCGTCCATCTTGCCACCGGGATGGACTGTCGAGTGGGACCCCGCCTCGGTTGAGGAGGAGCATGAGGAGTGATGGGATAGGCTTCCCCATCCCTCTGTTTATTTACCGTTTGTTTATTCCACTGCACTTCGCACAATGCCGGTTACTTTTGCAAAAACTCCGATGATGATGATGTAATAATTTAATACTCTTACATGCATGGTTTTATGCTTTATTGTATTTGCTCTGTGACTCACCATTGAGTGAGACTGTGGTACTTAATCCTGTCAGTGGCCGTGTCGGACTAGATCCGAGGGATTGACGAGTGATTCCCATTTAAGTGTGGCCTAGCCTCTAAGGCAGGGCTTAGGCACTTAAGTTGGAATAATTCGGGCAGTTCCGCCACAGCTGGTATCGGAGCTTGTACCACCACAGAGGAATCAATAAGATATGAATACCATCCCTTTTCAAAATAAAACTTGATAGAAACAATGTTGGATAGATCGTAGGACGAGCAGGATAGACCTAGGACGTGAAGCCTTAGGATGATAGAAGGGTAGCTAGGTGGCTAAATAATTAGGCCCCACAGGCCACTTTAGGGGATGGGAGTTCTTCCCTATTTTCCCTTGATACTGATGTGAGGTCGTTCAGGACGAGCATGCATGCATTCTTACATTAAATTAAACAAGAGGAAAATTTTGCAAGGACTTAAATACAAAATGATGACCAACTAAGTGCCTCAGTACTATTTTATAATGGAGAGAAGCTGAGTCTTATTCTTTTTCTTGACTTTTTTTTATAATTCTTTTTCTTTTACTTACGCTTCCCCGTACACAGATGACTTCCCACGGATCCTCAGACGACGGGAATGCACTAACCCACACTGACGGGCTTGCACGAGAGGGCTTCCCCCGTATTTTGTGGGAGGTACTTCAGGGGGCCGGGTACATGACACCCCCTCAGTACGCTGTGCAGCAGTTCGAGAAGCACCGGGTGCCCCGCTGTAGGGTGAGGATGACCTTGGAGCCTCATCCCCTGCAGCCAGGCTGGCGTTCACTGGACTCCGAGTCTTTCGGATACCGGGCGGAGGACACGATCGAGGCGATCGCTCTGCACGGGTTGACTACTTTTTGCGGATTCCATCCCTTGGAGCTCTCTACCCACCCCATTGGCTTGTTCCCCACGGAAAAGGAGGACGACCCGATGTGGAAGGATCGGGTGGAGCATTCCAAGGACATCTGGGCTCTCTACCCAGGCCACACGGCTCACTTGTCGGTACGATGCAAGAACGCCCTGTATCGTCTGCAAGTGTTGCGTGGAGAGGCAATGTCTCATCTGATGGCATTATTGGAGGCAACCAAGATCACCCTGGATAACAGGGATGAGCTCGTGGTTGACTTGTCCCAGGAGCTGGTGGAAAAAGATTTACAAGTGGAGCAGTTGTCTGATGAGATCCATGAACTGGAGGAATTGGTGGGGACGAGGGAGAACACCATCGAGGTTCTCGAAGATCAGCTCCTCAACACCCAACAGCAGCTAGCAGAGGCTAATGAGCACCTGGATATGCATCATCAGGAGATCCATGATGGGGAGGCTGACGAGGACGTCGACATTGAGGGAGGGGAGGAGCCTGCTTCCAGCGTAGACACTGCTGGCTCAGGGAGGCCACCTTCCCCCGAGTCGAGTGTTGCCTCGTTCGCTCATTAGGTGCCGGAGTAGGAATAGAAGTTGGTAATGTAGGACTCCTCGCAGCTAGCTTAGCTTTTGCACCCTTGGGGTACTAGGCTAGATAGAGTTGAGTCTTTTGGGGACACTGATGTAACCATGATAAACTCTTTTGGAAGCATGATTGATGGATGCTTTTAGTTCTTAACTTGGAAGGAAAATTTATGTCTTTTCAGAATACTTTTTATTTATGTCGGAATCTATCAATTTGCCCTTGACTCTTTCGCCGCGATTAAACCTTAAACTTGAAGATGTGTTATTGAGAATATATGTGATTTTTCAGATGGCCGAGAGAGCGCGTCGTGGCCAGAATGAGCGCATCCCTCCACCACCGCCACCGCCTCCCACTCTGCAGGAGCTAATGGCTCAGCAGAATGAGATCTTGAGGCAGCTAGCTCAGCGTCAGCCACCACCTCAGCACTATGGTGGTGGAGATCATCAGCGTCACCCCGCAGTAGCCACTTACCAAGAGTTCCTCAGTACTCAGCCGCCTTTGTTCACCAGGGCAGAGGACCCACTTGATGCTGATGTATGGCTGAGGGTAGTGGAATCTAAATTCCCACTACTCAATGGAGTTTGTTCTGAGGTGACAAAGGTCCGGTTCGCCACCCAGCAGCTTCGCGGACCCGCGCGGACATGGTGGGACCACTATCTTGCCATGCAACCGGCTGACCATGAAGTGGATTGGAGAGAGTTCAAGGCAGCTTTCAGGGGGCACCATATCCCAGCTGGCATCATGGACCGTAAACTCAATGAGTTTCTGGCACTCACTCAGGGCAACAGGACAGTGTTGCAGTATGCTCAGGCTTTCAATGATCTGTGCCAGTATGCTGGGTACCATGCAGATACAGATGAGAAGAAGAGGGACAGGTTCAGACGGGGGCTCAGCACTAAGCTCCGTGATCGTCTCAACACTGTCAGGGCCAACAGCTATAATGAGTTGGTCAACATGGCCATTTCCCAGGAGGACTGTATCACAGCTCGTCAGGCAGAGAAAAAGAGGAAGACCCCTGTGGCAGGACCCTCAGCTCAGCCACAGCGCTTCAGGATTGTGTCTGACACTCAAAACAGGGGACCCCAGCAGCATCAAGGGAGATGGGTGATCCGACCATAGCAGCAGCAACATGCACCCAACCGCACCCAGTTTCCAGCTCAGGGGAACAATCAGCAGCAGCAGTATCGCCAGGCAAATGACAACAGGTGTTTCACCTGTGGCAACACCGGGCATTATGCCAAGAATTGCCCCAGGAACCAGCAGAGGCAGGGGCAGAATGTCAATCAAAACCAGGGCAAGAGGCAGAAGGTGCAAGTGAGGCAGGGCAAGCTGAACTTTACCACCATGGCTGATATTCCCGAGGGAGCACCCGTCATGACTGGTATCTTTACCGTTTTAAATTGTCCTGCTATTATTCTTTTCGATTCTGGTGCATCACATAGCTTTATTAGTGCCAAATTTAGTGCCAAGTGTCAATTGCCCTTTCATCACACCAATGGGGGTATCACAATTTCAACACCCGGAGGCAGGATTGCCACCAATCAAATCAGCAGGCAAGTGCCTATAAAATTTGGTAGCCTTGTGATTAGAACCACCCTTCTCATCTTAGGATTGGATAGCGTGGATATTATATTGGGAGCTGACTGGTTGACTAGGCATCAGGCAGTATTGGACATTGCAGCCAGAGCAATTGAGATTCATTCCCCTGCTTATGGCGAGACTATTTTATATTTGCCTGATCAGGGTTGTACCCGTTCTTGTGCCTTCGTTATGATAGAATCCCTAGTGGGAAAGATCCCAGTAGTCTGTGACTACCCAAATGTTTTTCTGGATGAGTTGCCAGGAATGCCACCTGACAGAGACATTGAGTTTGCAATTGAATTGCAACCCGGGACTGCTCCTATCTCCAAGAGACCCTATAGGATGCCTCCCGCGGAACTGGCAGAACTGAAGAAGCAACTACAAGAATTGTTGGACAAGGGGTTCATTCGCCCAAGTACTTCACCTTGGGGATGTCCTGCATTATTTGTGAAGAAAAAGGATGAGAGTTTGAGAATGTGTGTTGACTACCACCCTCTCAATGCGGTGACTATCAAGAACAAATACCCGCTACCTCGCATCGATGTTCTGTTTGATCAGTTGGTGGGAGCCAAAGTATTCTCCAAGATAGACCTTCGCTCGGGCTACCATCAAATCAAGATCCGTGCCAGTGATATTCCAAAGACGGCCTTCTCCACCAGATATGGGCTTTATGAGTTTTTGGTGATGTCTTTTGGGCTGACCAATGCCCCGGCTTATTTTATGTACCTGATGAACTCGATATTCATGCCAGAGTTGGACATGTTCGTGGTCGTTTTCATCGATGATATCCTGGTCTATTCCAAGGATGAAGCCGAGTACACTAAACATTTGCATATTGTACTTCAGAGACTGCGTGACCATCGGTTGTATGCCAAGTTCTCTAAATGTGAATTTTGGCTGAAGGAGATTAAATTCTTGGGTCACACAATTTCTCAGGAAGGGATATCAGTTGATCCTGAGAAAGTACAAGAGGTGATGAATTGGAAACCCCCAACCACAGTGAGGCAAATTCGGAGTTTTCTGGGATTGGCGCGGTATTATCAACGATTTATTCCGGACTTCTCCAGAATTGCCAAGCCAATGACTGAGTTATTGAAGAAGGGAGCCAAATATGATTGGAACCAGAAGTGCGAAGATGCCTTTCATACTTTGAGGCAGCATTTGACAACAGCCCCAGTGCTGGCACAACCTGATAACACCAAGCCATTTGAAGTTTATTGTGATGCTTCCGGTACTGGATTGGGTTGTGTCTTGATGCAAGATAACAGAGTGATTGCTTATGCTTCCCGAGCACTTAGACCCCATGAGCAGAATTACCCTACACATGATCTGGAGTTGGCAGCTGTGGTTCATGCTCTTAAGATTTGGAGACACTATTTGATGGGAGCTCACTGTAACATCTACACTAATCACAAGAGTCTCAAATACATCTTCACTCAGGCAGATCTGAACATGAGGCAGAGGAGATGGTTAGAACTAATCAAGGATTACGACTTGGAGGTGCATTACCATCCAGGCAAGGCCAATGTTGTGGCAGATGCCTTGAGCAGAAAGGCCCAGTGTAACTTTATGAGCATGGATGCAAGAGTTACCACCCTGTGTGATGAGTTGTGTAAGCTGAACCTGGAAGTTGTTCCTTCCGGTGAATTAAGTTATATCTCGGTGGAGCCCACATTGCAAGAGCAAATAGTCCAGGCGCAGATTGGGGATAAAGGTGTTCCGGTTATCAAAGACATGCTCAAGCAGAAGGCAGAAAAATACAAGTGCTTCCGTCAGGACAGTAAGGGAATTTTATGGTTTGGAGATCGATTGGTTGTTCCCAAAGACCCTAGCTCAGAAAGAAGATATTGGATGAAGCTCACCTTTCAAAATTCTCCATGCACCCTGGTAGCAACAAGATGTATCATGATCTCAGATCCTTGTACTGGTGGACCAGAATGAAGAGGGAAATTGCCAAGTACATATCCGAGTGTGACACCTGCCAAAGGATCAAAGCCAGTCATTTGAAGAAAGCAGGCCCT
The DNA here is from genome assembly GCA_029449295.1 of Zea luxurians. NCBI lineage: Eukaryota > Viridiplantae > Streptophyta > Magnoliopsida > Poales > Poaceae > Zea > Zea luxurians. The sequence goes on from JAOPSE010001711.1 coordinate 36,704, forward strand.
TTGCAACCCCTCCCCGTACCATCTTGGAAATGGGAGGACATTTGCATGGACTTTATCGTGGGATTGCCCAATACTTCCAGGCACCATGATTCAATTTGGGTTATTGTGGACAGATTGACCAAGACCGCTCATTTCTTGCCAGTACATACCACCCATAGGACGGAGAAGTATGCGGAAATCTACATTGACCAGATAGTTCATTTGCATGGGATACCCAGGACTATAGTGTCAGACAGAGGAGCACCATTTGTGGCACGATTTTGGGAACAATTGCAAGAATCACTTGGGACCCATGTCATACGAAGCTCAGCATACCATCCCCAAACAGATGGCCAGACAGAAAGGGTAAACCAGATTCTGGAAGACATGTTGAGGGCATGTGTGTTACACTATGGAAAGGATTGGGACAAGTGTCTTTCTTTAGCAGAGTTTTCTTACAATAACAGCTACCAGTCCAGTTTGAAGATGGCGTCTTTTGAGGCCTTATATGGGAGAAGGTGTAGGACCCCACTGAATTGGTCTCAAGCCAGAGAAAGAGAAATATTCGGGCCAGATTTGGTACTTGAAGCAGAGGAAAAGGTCAGAGTCATCAAGAAGAACTTAGAAGCTGCTCAGGCCAGGCAAAAGAGCTATCATGATAAGAGGCGGAAACCTCTACAGTTTGCAGTGGGAGACCATGTTTATCTTAAGGTGTCACCCACCAAGGGTGTCCAGAGATTCGGGATCAAGGGCAAGTTAGCTCCTCGATACATTGGACCTTATGAGATCCAGGAGACTTGTGGGCCTGTAGCATATCAAGTGAAGTTGCCACCCAGCATGTCAGCTATTTATAATGTGTTCCATGTATCTCAGCTACGGAAATGTGTCCGCCTACCCACTGAAGTGCTACCGGAACCAGACATTGAGATAGAACCAGACTTGTCCTATCAGGAGTACCCCATCAAGGTATTGGATCAGAAGGAGAGATCAACACGGGCAAGGTCAATCCGAATGTATAAGGTTCAATGGAGTCACCATTCAGCAGAAGAAGCTACATGGGAGACTGAGGATTTTCTACGTTCACGCTTCCCCGACTTTCTGCCCAAAGGAGTCGGTATGTAACCCAAAACCCCACCCCCACCTGCCCTTTGAAAACAATTATAATAAAAACTTAGATAGTAAGGGCAGTATAAGTTGTGGATTTAACTTAAAAAGGACTTCCTTCTGAAGTTGCAAAGGGGATGACATTCGAAGAATAGTCAATTAGAGAAACTCAAAGAAAAGTAGAAACCACACTCCGGCACACCTTCATAGCACCCCCTCTAGAGGACTCTGCCTGAAATCTCGGGACGAGATTCCTTTAAGGGGGGAGGGCTGTAACACCTTAGGTGTTACCATTGCTATAGCACATCTATGCACTAGTAACTTTGATCACATGTGGTAGAACTTGAGAAGAACCTAAGAACCTTGGAAGCCATGGGTTAATCAAGAATGTTAATGACCTAAGAGCATCACTCAAGCTTTGTGCACATACCACCTTGGACAAGAGGAGAATAAACCCTAGACCCCTCTTGAACCCCATCTTCCAAAGTCATGGTTGCAAGGGGAAGAGGATGAGCATTTGTGCAAACCATGGATTAAAAATTTTGACACAAAGTTAAGTAACTTATTAACCTACAATTATAGGGAGGTAATATTGCAAAAAGACCCCTGGAGAAACCCCAAATCAAATCTCCAAGTAGAGTGAGAGCTAGAGCTCTCAAATTTTCTCTAAGTCAAAAACTACACCTACACTAAAAATCAACCGTGTTCACCTTGAAGATGGCACCAAAACCACCTGTGTTCTATACCAAAAATGTGGCATACCACCTAGGGCACCCACTGGAAAAAGTTGAGCCCGAGACTCTGACGTTTGACATGCCTTGGCATGGTTTTTGTCGCGAGGTGGGCAGAGTGACATACCTGTTTTGGCGACCGAAGATCTCCCTCCCTAGGCCATATCTGCCATGGCGTCTCACAGATGAGTGATAGCCCTAGGTGCCAGGAAAAGACTCGTGCCGGATTTTTTCCAAGATTCGCTTGTTTGCGACTTGGGTGAGCTGTGGAACAAGGGCAGAAGAAAAGCTCCACGTGTTCGACGCGCTCTGCCGCGCCAGAGCACGCCCGCGCCCAACCCCGCGCCGCGCCGAGCCGCGCCTGTGTCCCCTGTGTGCGTCGCGCCTATAAAGCCCACTCAAGCGTCGACCACACTTCTCCGCGCACGCTCAAACCTCACCGGAGCTCAACTCACCGTCGTTTGCCCGTGCACGGCGTGTCCGCAGCCACCCGAGCCCCTGCCGTCGTGGACCGGCCAGCCCAGCCCTTCCCAGGCCCGTCCAACCCTCGGAGATGACTAAGTACACCCCCGTGAAGCTCCCCGAGCAAGGAATCGAAACCTACTTCGCCGGAGAGGCCAGTTGAGGGTCGCCGGAGTTCGCAACCCCGCCGGTGTGCGTGGACCGGGTAATCCACTGAGCCATTTTCCAATTCTTTGTGCACACAGTCTCTACATCACCCCGTGAAGCTCACCGTGCCACTGGATTGCTTTAGATCGCCGTGGTTTGGCCGGCACACCCACCGCCGACGAGGACACCCGCCTGCGCACGTGGACCGGGCGATTCCGGCCATCCCAGCCGTCGAGCCGTACATCGCTGTGACCGCCAGAGCCTCCCCGAGCCAACCCTGCCCCTCGCCGGACCTATCTCACCGCCGGTAAGCTGCGCCACCCTTTTCTTTCTTGCGGGCACTGTTTAAACCTAGGGAAGGACCGCGGGGGAGAAGGAAAGAAGTCTGGGGGGTTTTGTGAAATGTCAGTGACTCAAATGAATAGTAGCGTGGGGGTATAACTGAGAGAGTTTGTTTGGAAATACCCCAGGGTCCTCGGTGTAAACTGCTTTTCCAGAAAACCCTTATTAAATCTAATTTAAATTTGAACAGAAACTTTAATAATTCATAACTTCTGTTTAGTTCATCCAAATTTGGTCAAACCAATTTTGTCAGACTCTAAATAATGTAAACTACTTAGGAAAAATATAAAACCCCTATGTACTACACAAAACTTTAGGGTTCTGATTTAATTACTGTTTTGCCCAAAAGCTAAATAATAAGGATAAAAATAGTTGCACTATTTAGATAAAGTTAGAAAAATTTGGAGAAGTTCATATCCACCTACTGACCTGTTTAAAAATGCTAAAACTCTTTGTCCAACCCATTAAGTTAATTTTTGCCATTTATTTTACAATATGCTTAAGATTAAGAAAATGGGAAAAGATGACTTAAATAATGAACCAAAGGGCACCCCTATTTTTGTTAGAATACTTATTCAATGTGGTTTACTAGAAAAATCTATTATACCCAGGTTTAGTATAAAATAAGTAGAATCCCTTTTATTTTAAGAAAACAAGGAAAATTTAGAAAAATCCTAGAAAAATAACCCCAAGGAGATAACACCCCAACACTTGGGATAATTAATGCTTTGTTATGATGAACATAAGAAAAATACAGAATCTGTTGTTTGATATTTTTCAAATGACAAGTTAGTTATAAGCACCTTTTGGCATAAAACTTTAGAAAATTACAACTAAATAACCACCAATTAACTTTTTGTGATTTTTGGCACAAAGATTTATTATTACTATTAGATACCAACAAAAATAACCCTTAGGACAGAACTCTCATCTAATTAAGAGATGTAGTGCAAAGTGGCCCATTTTACACAACTTTTGCTATTTTTATCTAAAGCATAGCCTATTACTTTAAAACCTCAAAATTTCTAAAACAGGCTACAATGACCAATGGCAACCCACAATATTTTTTATAGATTTTTTGGGAATTATCAAACCACTGCCGTAGTTCAAACCTACACTAGAAACCATAAATAGAAAATAAAGAAAGGGGAATATAGATAATAGAAAATGAGTGTCACCCTAAAAAAACCCTTTATAACTGTCCACTGAAATATATAAAGGCAATACTAATTCCCTATGTCTACCCTTATCAAAACTTAAACCTAGAGTGATAAGCCTAAGCCACTAAAAGCCCCACAGGACCAAGAAAACCCTAAGTTACTAATTAAACTTAGTTTTTCTTCCCTTAGCATAGAGTTATTAAATCCTGCAGAATCATGACATACATATTCATTGCATTTCGATAGACTGTAACCTCGCTGACGGAGAGTACGTCCTCGTGCCGGAGCAAGGAGCTACTCAGGAGGTAGCCCCAGATCCAGCACCCGAGTCTGCACCAGAAGATCTGCCTGCCCCAGCTTTGGAAGGCAAGCCCCGGTTTTATGCATAACCTGTTATTTATGCTATTTTTCTACACTTATTGATTGTAGGATTGAATGTGCACTTAAGTGTAGGAGTTGCTTGAAACCCTAGTTGCATGAACTCATGATTCCTTTTGAGATGAATACTAGTATGCTAGGTCGAGTAGCTGCTTTATTAATTAGGATCTCGGTAGAAGTCGAGTGATTTTTCTAGCACTCGCGCGAGGTCAGGAAATTGGTTGTATCCACTTTCTTATCATAATGTTGCTAGTTTGTGGACAACAATCCATGGGGATTGGTTGTCCACGAGATGGAAATTTGAATAAGGATTAAGGTGTGGTACCGTGTGTCAAGCGTTTGAACGTACTAAACATATGCCGAGAAATATGGTAAATCGGTAAGCCTAGTACCTGAGTGAACCTGCCCGCAGATTGCCCTCCTCACGTGACCTGAGATGTGGTCTCCCATTCCGGTTATGGTGGGTACAAGTGCGGTCACTGCACGACGGCAGTCGGGGTCAGTGAGGCATTGTACGCCAAGGCGGTGAGCCCCTTTGTAACACCCAGGTGTTACCCTGGCTAGAGCCACATTGGCACTAGAAGCTGTGATCACAGAAGATCAAGGCTTAGGGCAGCACATAAGAACTTGGGGCTCATGTGCTAATTAAGTTGCCCATGACATAAGAAACATTACCCTAAATCCTTGCACACTCACTATCTTGGACAATAGGGGGGAGAAGAACCCTAGATCTCTCCAAAGCCCTACCTTCCAAAACCCTAAGTAAAGGGGGGGGGGGAGAGAGTGATCAAGTGGGTAAAGCATGTGTAATCTTTACCCAAACCCTAAGCAACATTATAACCATCATTTTGGAGAGGGAAATTTTGCAAAAAGGCCCCTGGAGAAACCCCATTTCAATTCTCCAAGTGGAGAGAGAGCTAGAGCTCTCTATTTTTCTCTCTAAGTCACATTTTAGCCCTAATTCAAAGACCAGCCGTGTTCACTTTGAAAATGGCGCCAAAACCACTTGGGTTCTATACCAAAAATGTGCTATACCACTTAAGGCACCCCCTGGAAAAATTTGAAACCGAGACTTGGACGTTTGACAGCACTTGACATCAGTTTTGTCACTGAGTGGGCAGTGAGACAAACCAAACTTGGCGCCGGTCTATCTCCTAACCTAGGGCGTATCCTCCCTTGGAACTCACATGAAATAGGTAGCTCTAGGTGCAGGGAAGAGATCTTTCACAGTCGACATGGTGAGATTCGTACGCTTGGCCGCTCAGCAGAGCGAAGAACACGGGCAGAAGCAAAACGCCACGTGTTCGACGCGCTCTGAGCTCGCCAGAGCACGCCCGCGCGCGCCCCTCGCGCCCGTGTCGCGCCAAACGGGCAAGCCAGCGCCCTGGTCTGCGCCCGCACCTATAAAACCCTCCCGAGCTTCGACCATACCCGTCGGCACCCACCCGACCCTCGCCGGAGCTTGGTTCGCCGTCGTTGGCCCGTGCGCAGCTGTCCGCGGCCACCCAGTCTCCCTGCCACCGTAGACCGGCCCGCCCAGCCATTTCCAGCCCCGTCTAGCCCCCAGAGAAGATTGTGCACCCCTCTGCGAGACTCCCCGAGCAAGGAATCGGAGTTTCCTTCGCCGGAGAAGCCAGTCCACCCTCGCCGGAGCTCTCGACCCCGCCGGAGTTCGTGGACCGGGTAATCCACTTAGCCATTCTTCGATTCCTTGTGCACGCAGTCGCTACGTGACCCCGTGATGCTCACCGTGCCCTTGGATTGGACCAGCTCGCCGTAGTTTGGCCGGTACACTCGTCGCCGACGAGCACATCCGCCTGCGCTCGTGGACCGGGCGACTCCGACCACCTCCGACGACGAGCCGTACCTCGACGTGACCGCCAGAGCCTCCCCGAGCCGACCCCGCCCTCCGCCGGACCTCCCTCGCCGCCGGTAAGCCGCGCCGTCCTTTCTTTCCTGCGGCGACTGTTCTGTTTAGGGGAGGGACCGCGGGTGTGAGGAAGAAAACCCTGGGGGGTTAAGTGTAAAGCCCAAGACTCACATGAATAGTGGTCCAAGGGTAGATCTGCGAATGTTGAATCAGTTTAACCCCAGGGGTCTCGGTGCAAACTGGTTTTTCCAGAAAACCTTAATTAAATCTGTTTTAAATTGGGCAGCAACTTTGAAAATGCATAACTTCTGTTTAAATCATCCAAATTTGGTCAAACCAATTTTGCCAGACTCTAAATAATGTAACCTGTCTAAGAAAAATATAAAACCCCATATGAACTAGAGAAAAATATAAGGTTCAGATTTATTTTCAGTTTTGGCCAAAAGCTTAATAATAGCAAGAAAAATAGTTGCACTATTTAACTAGGGTTAGAAAAATTTGGAGAAGTTTATATTCACCCACTAACCTAGTTAAAAATGTTAAACCTCTCTGTCCATTACATTAAGATAGTTTTAACCCCTTATTCTATAATATGCTTAAGTTTAGGGAAAATAGAAAAAGTGCTATAAATGATGAACCAGAGAGCACACCTATTTTTGCTGAGATGCTTAGTCAATGTAGTTCACTGGAAAAATGTATTATGCCCTGTTGTAGTGTAAAATAAGCAAGATACCTTTTAAATGAAGAAAATAGGGATAACTTAGAGAAACCCTACAAAAATACCCCTAAGGTGAAACCTCCCCAAACCCTAGGATAACTAAGGTGTTGATAATAAGAACTTAAGAAAAATCTGAAATCTGTTGTTTGATATTTTTCAAATAACAAGTTAGTTCTAATCACTCTTTTTGCACCAAAGTTTAGAAATTCACCATTAATTAACCACCATGTTGCTCTCTGTCATTTTTAGTACACAAGCTTTTTATCACTACTAGAGGCCAGCAAAATTAACCATTAGGTCAGAAACCACTTTAATAAAGGACTTGTAGTGTAAAGTGGCCCATTTTGTATAACTATTGTTATTTTTGTTTAAAGTCTAGCTTTTGTACCTTAAGCCTCAAATTATTAAAACAAGCTAAAATAGCCAGTGTCAACCCACTGTAATTTTTACGAAATTTTTGGAAATTTTTAAACTACCATCATAGTTCAAAACCCCTACTAGAAACCCTAGATAGGACTTAAGAAAGAAAAATGGATGGTGGAATTTAAGGTCCCCCTAAGACCTTTATAATTGTCCACTAAAATCTATAAAGGCAATACAAATCCAATATGCTATTTTAAAAGGAAAGCCTAAACCTAAAAGGGTGATAAGTCTATGTATACCACTAGAAGACCCTCGTAGCCAAGAAGCCCTAAGTTAATTCTTGACTTAGATTCTGTAGCTTAATGTTCTTAAATTTTGCATAATCATGACATACATGTTCATTGCATTTCGATAGACTGTAATCTTGCTGACGGAGAGTACGTCCTCGTGCCGGAGCAAGGAGCTACCCAGGAGGTTGCCCCCGACCCAGCACTAGAGCCTGCACCAGAGGACCTGCCTGCCACTGCTTTGGAAGGCAAGCCCCGGTTTTATGCATAACCCGTTAATTATGCTATTTTACTTCACTTAATGATTGTAGGATTGATTGTGCACTTAGGTGTAGGAATTGTTTGAAACCCTAGATGCATGATCTCAGGAATCCTATTGAGATGAATACTAGTATGCTAAGTCGAGTAGCTGATTTATTAAGTAGGATCTCGGTAGAAGTCGAGTGATTTTCTAGCACTCGCGCGAGGTTAGGAATTGGTTGTATCCACTTTCCTATCATATTAATGTGGTTTGTGGGCAACAATCCATGGGGATTGGTTGTTCACGGGATGAAAAAGTTGATTAAGGATTAAGGTGTGGTACCGTGAGTCAAGCGTTTGAACGTACTAAACACATACCGAGAAATATGGTAAATTGGTAAGCCTAGTACCTGAGTGAACCTGGCAGTGGACATACCTCCTCACGCGACCTGAGACGTAGTCTCCCATTCCGGTTATGGTGGGTACAAGTGCGGTCACTGCACGACGGCCAGTCGGGGTCAGTGAGGCATTGTACGCCAAGGCGGTGAGACCTGATCTGCTGACGGGGAATCGATGGGGACGGTTGATGTGTGTGGGGACGGAGTGCCCCTGCATGTCGTGTGTTTAGGTTTACCTTGCAAGGATAAAAACTCGATTCGAATCGTCTGCTTCTCGCAGCTAATGAGACTGCTTGATCCATGCTGCTACATTGAGTAACAAGTGGAACTGGTTGAGATGATACAAACTGTTGATTGCTAATAATGCTTGCTACGATGTATGAATAGATAGTACACTTTTAGCCTTAAGAGAGTCACACTTAATTTTGATTAAGTTAAAATCTTGATTTAGAAACTCAGCTAGTGCTTTTGGCAACCAAACCCCACAGCCAAACAGCTGCATGTCTAGAGGTAGAGGAGTATAGACTCCTCACACCGGGTAAGTCTAGCTGAGTATTAGTATACTCAGCCTTGCTTGTGGCATAATTTTACAGGTTCTCTGGAGGACATGGTTGCTGGAGTGACTTGGCCATCCACCCTGCCACCGGGTTGGACCGTCGAGTGGGACCCTGCCTCGGCTGAGGAGGAGCATGAGGAGTGATGGGACAGGCTTCCCCATCCCTCCATTTATTTACCGTTAGTTTAATTTCCGCTGCACTCCAAAAACAATGATGGTTACTTTTGCGAAAACTCCGATGGTGACAATGGTGATGTAATAACTTAATACTCTTCCATGCATGGTTTGATGCTTTATTGTATTTGCTCTGTGACTCACCATCGAGTGAGATTGTGGTACTTGATCCTGTCAGTGGCCGTGTCGGACTAGATCCGAGGGATTGACGGGTTATTCCCATTTAAGTGTGGTCTAGCCTCTAAGGCCGGACTTAGGCACTTAAGTTGGAATAATTCGGGCAGTTCCGCCACAGCTGGTATCGGAGCTTGTACCACCACAGAGGAATCAATAAAACATGGATACCATCCCTTTTCTAAAAGTAAAACTTGATAGAAACAATGTTGGATAGATAGTAGGGCGAGCAGGATAGACCTAGGACGTGAAGCCTTAGGATAATAGAAGGGTAGCTAGGTGGCTAAGTGACTAGGCCCTACAGGCCACTCTTACAGGATGGGAGTTCTTCCCTATTCCTTTTATTTTCTTGTGAGGTCGTTCAGGACGTGCATGCATGCATTCTTAATTAAGTAAATAATTGACTAAGTAAAAAGGACTTAAAAGTGAAATAGCAGCCAACTAGGTCCCCAATACCTTTTTCTTTTAACTAGAGGCAGGTTGAGTTTTGTTTTCCTTGTTCTTTTTGTACTTCTTTTTCTTTACTTACGCTTAACCGTGCACAGATGACTTCCCACGGATCCTCCGAGGATGGAGATGCACTGACCCACACTGACGGACTTGCACGAGAGGGTTTCCCCCGCATCTTGTGGGAGGTGCTTCAGGGGGCGGGATATTCGACACCCCCTCAGTACACGGTGCAGCAGTTCGAGAAGCACCGGGTACCCCGCTGCCGGGTGAGGATGACTTTGGAGCCTCATCCCCTGCAGCCAGGCTGGCGTTCACTGGACTTCGAGTCCTATGGATACCGGGCTGAGGACACTATTGAGGCTATTGCTCTACATGGACTGACCACCTTCTGTGGATTTCACCCCTTGGAGTTGGCTACTCACCCCATTGGGTTGTTCCCTGCGGAAAAGGAGGACGACCCGATGTGGAAGGACCGGGTGGAGCATGCCAAAGACATCTGGGCTCTCTACCCAGGCCACACCGCTCACTTGTCTGTGCGATGCATGAATGCTCTGTATCGTCTGCAAGTGATGCGTGGGGAAGCCATGTCCCACCTGATGGCATTGCTGGAGGACACCAAGATCACCCTGGATAACAGGGAGGAGCTCGTGGTGGACTTATCCCAGGAGCTGGTGGAGAAGGATCTACAGGTGGAGCAGCTGACTGACGAGATTCATGAGTTGGAAGAGCTGGTGGGCACCAGGGAGAATACCATTGAGGTCCTCGAGGATCAGCTCCTCAACACTCAGCAGCAGTTAGCAGAGGCTAATGCGCATCTGGACATGCATCATCAAGAGATCCATGATGCGGAGGCTGACGAGGACGTTGACATCGAGGGAGGAGACGAGTCTGCCTCCAGTGTGGACACCGCTGGCTCAGGGAGACCACCTTCCCCCGAGTCTAGCGTCGCCTCGTTCGCTCAATAGATGCCAGACTAGTACTAGAAGTTGGTGATAGTTGGACTCCTCGCCGCTAGCTTAGCTTTTGCACCCTTAGGGTACTAGGCTAGGTAGAGTTGAGTCTTTTGATCCTTGATGTAACCAGTAGTAAAACTCTTTTGGATGTTCAGGGATGACTGATGGTAATTAAATTCGGATGGAAGGATTATGTTTTCGTTTGTTTTAATTGGAATCTATCAAATTACTTTGACTCCCCTACCATGTTCGAACCTTAAGCTTGGAGATGTGTTATTAAGCAACCATGTGACTTTTTCAGATGGCTGGGAGAGCACGCCGTGGTCAGAATGAGCACGTTCCTCCACCGCCACCGCCTCCCACTCTGCAGGAGCTCATGGCCCAGTAGAATGAGATTCTGAGGCAGCTAGCTCAACGTCAGCCACCACCTCAGCATTATGGTGGAGACCATCAGCGTCACCCCGTCGCTGCTACTTACCAGGAGTTTCTCAGCACCCAGCCACCATTGTTTACCAGGACGGAGGACCCACTAGATGCAGATGTGTGGTTGAGGGTGGTAGAATCCAAGTTTCCATTGCTCCATGGGGCTTGCTCGGAGGTCACCAAGGTCAGGTTCGCCACCCAGCAGCTTCGTGGACCCGCAAGGACTTGGTGGGACCATTTTCTGGCTATGCAGCCGGATGGTAGAGAGGTGGAGTGGAGGGAGTTCAAGGCCGCTTTCAGAGGGCATCATATTCCCGCTGGCATCATGGACCGGAAGCTCAATGAGTTTCTGGCACTCACTCAGGGCAACAGGACAGTATTGCAATATGCTCAGGCCTTCAATGATTTGTGTCAGTATGCCGGTTATCATGCAGATACGGATGAAAAGAAGCGAGACAGGTTCCGGAGAGGGCTCAGCACCAAGCTCCGTGACCGTCTCAACACCGTCAGGGCCAACAGTTACAATGAGTTGGTCAACATGGCTATCTCCCAGGAGGACTGCATCTTAGCTCGGCAGGCGGAGAAGAAGAGGAAGACCCCTGTGGCCGGACCCTCGTCACAGCCACAGCGCTTCAGAATTGTGTCTGACTCCCAGAGCAGGGGACCCCAGCAGCAGCAGCAAGGAAGGTGGGTGATCAGGCCACCACAGCAGCAGCAGCAGCAGCAGGCACCCAACCGTGCCCAATTCCCAGTTCAGAGGAACAACCAGCAGCAGCAGTACCGCCAGGCTAATGATAACCGGTGTTTCACTTGTGGCAGTACTGGGCACTATGCCAAGAATTGCCCCAAGAATCAGCAGAGGCAGGGGCAGAATGTCAACCAGAACCAGGGAAAGAGGCAGAAAGTGCAAGTGAGGCAGGGCAAGCTGAACTTCACTACAATGGCTGACATTCCAGAAGGGGCACCCGTCATGACTGGTATCTTTACAGTTTTAAATTTTCCTGCTACTGTTCTTTTTGATTCTGGTGCATCGCATAGTTTTGTCAGTGCCAAATTTAGTGTCAAGTGCCAGTTGCCTTTTTGCCACACCCACGGGGCTATTACCATTTCCACCCCGGGAGGCAGGATTGCCACTAACCAAATCAGCATGAAGGTACCTCTAAAGTTTGGTAGTTTGATAATTAAAACTGACCTTCTTATTTTGGGACTGGATAGTGTGGATATCATCTTGGGGACTGATTGGTTGACCAGACATCAGGCAATACTGGACATTGCGGCCAGAGCCATTGAAATTCATTCCCCTGTTTATGGCGAGACTGTTTTGTATTTACCCAACCAGGGTGGTACCCAGTCTTGTGCCTTTGTTATGGCAGAGTCTCCAGTAAGGCAGATCCCAGTAGTCTGCGACTACCCCGATGTCTTTCCGGAGGAATTGCCAGGAATGCCACCTGACAGAGATATTGAGTTCGCCATTGAATTGCAACTCGGGACTGCTCCTATCTCCAAGAGACCTTATAGGATGCCTCCCGCAGAGTTGGCGGAATTGAAGAAGCAACTGCAAGAATTGTTGGACAAGGGATTTATTCGACCCAGCACTTCACCATGGGGATGTCCCGCCTTGTTCGTGAAGAAGAAGGATGAGAGTTTGAGGATGTGTGTTGATTACCGCCCTCTCAATGCGGTGACTATCAAAAACAAGTACCCGTTACCCCGCATTGATGTTCTGTTTGATCAGTTGGTAGGAGCCAAGGTATTCTCCAAGATAGACCTTCGCTCGGGCTACCATCAGATCAAGATTCGAACCAGTGATATTCCCAAGACGGCTTTCTCTACCAGATATGGGCTCTATGAGTTTTTGGTGATGTCTTTTGGGCTAACCAATGCCCCGGCTTATTTCATGTACTTGATGAACTCAGTATTCATGCCAGAGCTGGACAAGTTTGTGGTTGTCTTCATTGATGACATTCTGGTTTATTCCAAGAATGAAGATGAGCACACGGAGCATCTGCATATTGTGCTTCAAAGGCTTCGTGACCATCAGTTGTATGCTAAGTTGTCCAAGTGTGAGTTCTGGCTGAAGGAAATAAAATTCTTGGGTCACACAATCTCTCAGGATGGGATATCAGTTGACCCTGAGAAGGTGCAAGAAGTGATGGACTGGAAACCCCCGACTACAGTGAAGCAGATTAGGAGTTTTCTGGGATTGGCAGGGTATTACCGACGATTTATTCCGGATTTCTCTAGAATTGCCAAGCCAATGACTGAACTGTTAAAGAAAGGAGTCAAATTTGAGTGGAGCCAAAAGTGTGAAGATGCTTTTCATACCCTGAGGCAACATTTGACAACAGCTCCAGTGCTAGCTCAACCCGACAACACCAAGCCATTTGAGGTTTATTGTGATGCTTCTGGTACCGGATTGGGTTGTGTGTTGATGCAAGAGAACAGAGTGATTGCTTATGCTTCCCGAGCCCTCAGACCTCATGAGCAGAATTACCCGACACATGATTTGGAGTTGGCAGCAGTAGTTCATGCTCTCAAGATATGGAGACACTACTTGATGGGAGCCCACTGTAACATTTACACTGATCACAAGAGCCTCAAGTACATTTTCACTCAGGCAGATCTGAATATGAGGCAGAGGAGATGGCTGGAATTAATCAAGGACTATGATCCGGAGGTGCATTACCATCCTGGCAAGGCAAATGTTGTGGCAGATGCTTTGAGCCGAAAGGCCCAATGTAATTGCATGAACATGGATGCAAGAATCACCACCTTGTGTGATGAGTTGTGCAAACTGAACCTGGAAGTTGTTCCTTCCGGTGAATTGGGATATATAGCAGTGGAGCCCACATTGCAAGAGCAAATAGCTCAGGCACAGTTCGGGGATAAGGGTGTTCAGATCATCAAGGATATGATCAAGCAAAAGGCCGAGAAATACAAGTGTTTCCGTCAGGACAGCAAGGGAATTTTATGGTTTGAAGATCGATTGGTTGTTCCCAAAAATCCAGAGCTCAGAAGGAAGATATTGGATGAAGCTCACCTTTCTAAGTTCTCCATGCACCCGGGTAGCAACAAGATGTACCATGATCTCAGACCTCTTTATTGGTGGACCAGGATGAAGAGGGAAATTGCCAAGTACGTTTCGGAATGTGACACTTGTCAGAGGGTAAAAGCTAGTCATCTGAAAGCAGCAGGCCCTTTGCAACCCCTTCCCATACCATCTTGGAAATGGGAGGACATTTGCATGGATTTCATAGTGGGATTACCCAATACCTCCCGGCACCATGATTCCATATGGGTTATTGTGGACAGATTGACCAAGACGGCTCATTTCTTACCAGTGCACACTACCTACCGGACGGAGAAGTATGCGGAAATTTACATCGACCAGATAGTTCATCTGCATGGGATACCAAGGACCATAGTCTCTGACCGAGGAGCACCTTTTGTGGCACGATTTTGGGAGCAATTACAGGAATCACTTGGGACCCATGTAATCCGAAGCTCAGCATATCACCCTCAAACAGATGGTCAGACAGAAAGGGTAAATCAGGTTTTGGAAGACATGTTGAGAGCATGTGCACTACACTATGGAAAGGACTGGGACAAGTGTCTGTCCTTGGCCGAGTTTTCTTACAATAACAGCTATCAGTCTAGTCTGAGAATGGCACCTTTCGAGGCCTTGTATGGGAGAAGATGCAGGACCCCGCTAAATTGGTCTCAAGCAGGAGAAAGGGAAATATTTGGGCCAGATTTGGTAATTGAAGCAGAGGAAAGGGTTAGAGTCATCAGGAAGAACTTAGAAGCTGCTCAGGCCAGGCAAAAGAGTTATCATGATCAGAGACGGAAGCCACTGCAGTTTGAGGTGGGAGATCATGTCTATCTTAAGGTATCACCAACCAAGGGTGTCCAGAGATTTGGGATCAAGGGCAAGTTGGCCCCTCGCTACATTGGACCTTATAAGATCAAGGAAAGTTGTGGACCCGTAGCCTACCAATTGGACTTACCACCCCATATGTCAGCAGTTCACAATGTGTTCCATGTATCTCAGCTGCGGAAATGTGTTCGTCTACCCACCGAAGTGCTACCAGAACCAGACATTGAGATAGAACCAGACTTGTCCTACCAGGAGTACCCCGTCAAGGTATTGGATCAGAAGGAAAGATCAACTCGGGCAAGGTCAATCAAGATGTATAAGGTTCAGTGGAGTCATCATTCAGCGGAAGAAGCTACATGGGAGACGGAGGATTTTCTACGCTCTCGCTTCCCCGACTTTCTACCCAAAGAAGCCGGTACGTAACCCCGAAACCCCACCCCCACCTGCCCTTTGAATACAATTATAAGAAAAACTTAGATAACAAGGATAGTCTAAGTTATGGATTTAACTTAAGAAGGGCTTCCTTCTGAAGTTGCAAAGAGGATGACATTCGAAGAACAGTTAACAAGAGAAACTTATGTAAAGGAGAAACACCACCATCACCCCTTCAAGCACCCCTCCAAGGAACTCTACCTAAATCTCGGGACGAGATTCCTTTAAGGGGGGAGGGCTGTAACACCCAGGTGTTACCCTGGCTAGAGCCACATTGGCACTAGAAGCTGTGATCACAGAAGATCAAGGCTTAGGGCAGCACATAAGAACTTGGGGCTCATGTGCTAATTAAGTTGCCCATGACATAAGAAACATTACCCTAAATCCTTGCACACTCACTATCTTGGACAATAGGGGGGAGAAGAACCCTAGATCTCTCCAAAGCCCTACCTTCCAAAACCCTAAGTAAAGGGGGGGGAGAGAGTGATCAAGTGGGTAAAGCATGTGTAATCTTTACCCAAACCCTAAGCAACATTATAACCATCATTTTGGAGAGGGAAATTTTGCAAAAAGGCCCCTGGAGAAACCCCATTTCAATTCTCCAAGTGGAGAGAGAGCTAGAGCTCTCTATTTTTCTCTCTAAGTCACATTTTAGCCCTAATTCAAAGACCAGCCGTGTTCACTTTGAAAATGGCGCCAAAACCACTTGGGTTCTATACCAAAAATGTGCTATACCACTTAAGGCACCCCCTGGAAAAATTTGAAACCGAGACTTGGACGTTTGACAGCACTTGACATCAGTTTTGTCACTGAGTGGGCAGTGAGACAAACCAAACTTGGCGCCGGTCTATCTCCTAACCTAGGGCGTATCCTCCCTTGGAACTCACATGAAATAGGTAGCTCTAGGTGCAGGGAAGAGATCTTTCACAGTCGACATGGCGAGATTCGTACGCTTGGCCGCTCAGCAGAGCGAAGAACACGGGCAGAAGCAAAACGCCACGTGTTCGACGCGCTCTGAGCTCGCCAGAGCATGCCCGCGCGCGCCCCTCGCGCCCGTGTCGCGCCAAACGGGCAAGCCAGCGCCCTGGTCTGCGCCCGCGCCTATAAAACCCTCCCGAGCTTCGACCATACCCGTCCGCACCCACCCGACCCTCGCCGGAGCTTGGTTCGCCGTCGTTGGCCCGTGCGCAGCTGTCCGCGGCCACCCAGTCTCCCTGCCACCGTAGACCGGCCCGCCCAGCCATTTCCAGCCCCGTCCAGCCCCCAGAGAAGATTGTGCACCCCTCTGCGAGACTCCCCGAGCAAGGAATCGGAGTTTCCTTCGCCGGAGAAGCCAGTCCACCCTCGCCGGAGCTCTCGACCCCGCCGGAGTTCGTGGACCGGGTAATCCACTTAGCCATTCTTCGATTCCTTGTGCACGCAGTCGCTACGTGACCCCGTGATGCTCACCGTGCCCTTGGATTGGACCAGCTCGCCGTAGTTTGGCCGGTACACTCGCCGCCGACGAGCACATCCGCCTGCGCTCGTGGACCGGGCGACTCCGACCACCTCCGACGATGAGCCGTACCTCGACGTGACCGCCAGAGCCTCCCCGAGCCGACCCCGCCCTCCGCCGGACCTCCCTCGCCGCCGGTAAGCCGCGCCGTCCTTTCTTTCCTGCGGCGACTGTTCTGTTTAGGGGAGGGACCGCGGGTGTGAGGAAGAAAACCCTGGGGGGTTAAGTGTAAAGCCCAAGACTCACATGAATAGTGGTCCAAGGGTAGATCTGCGAATGTTGAATCAGTTTAACCCCAGGGGTCTCGGTGCAAACTGGTTTTTCCAGAAAACCTTAATTAAATCTGTTTTAAATTGGGCAGCAACTTTGAAAATGCATAACTTCTGTTTAAATCATCCAAATTTGGTCAAACCAATTTTGCCAGACTCTAAATAATGTAACCTGTCTAAGAAAAATATAAAACCCCATATGAACTAGAGAAAAATATAAGGTTCAGATTTATTTTCAGTTTTGGCCAAAAGCTTAATAATAGCAAGAAAAATAGTTGCACTATTTAACTAGGGTTAGAAAAATTTGGAGAAGTTTATATTCACCCACTAACCTAGTTAAAAATGTTAAACCTCTCTGTCCATTACATTAAGATAGTTTTAACCCCTTATTCTATAATATGCTTAAGTTTAGGGAAAATAGAAAAAGTGCTATAAATGATGAACCAGAGAGCACACCTATTTTTGCTGAGATGCTTAGTCAATGTAGTTCACTGGAAAAATGTATTATGCCCTGTTGTAGTGTAAAATAAGCAAGATACCTTTTAAATGAAGAAAATAGGGATAACTTAGAGAAACCCTACAAAAATACCCCTAAGGTGAAACCTCCCCAAACCCTAGGATAACTAAGGTGTTGATAATAAGAACTTAAGAAAAATCTGAAATCTGTTGTTTGATATTTTTCAAATAACAAGTTAGTTCTAATCACTCTTTTTGCACCAAAGTTTAGAAATTCACCATTAATTAACCACCATGTTGCTCTCTGTCATTTTTAGTACACAAGCTTTTTATCACTACTAGAGGCCAGCAAAATTAACCATTAGGTCAGAAACCACTTTAATAAAGGACTTGTAGTGTAAAGTGGCCCATTTTGTATAACTATTGTTATTTTTGTTTAAAGTCTAGCTTTTGTACCTTAAGCCTCAAATTATTAAAACAAGCTAAAATAGCCAGTGTCAACCCACTGTAATTTTTACGAAATTTTTGGAAATTTTTAAACTACCATCATAGTTCAAAACCCCTACTAGAAACCCTAGATAGGACTTAAGAAAGAAAAATGGATGGTGGAATTTAAGGTCCCCCTAAGACCTTTATAATTGTCCACTAAAATCTATAAAGGCAATACAAATCCAATATGCTATTTTAAAAGGAAAGCCTAAACCTAAAAGGGTGATAAGTCTATGTATACCACTAGAAGACCCTCGTAGCCAAGAAGCCCTAAGTTAATTCTTGACTTAGATTCTGTAGCTTAATGTTCTTAAATTTTGCATAATCATGACATACATGTTCATTGCATTTCGATAGACTGTAATCTTGCTGACGGAGAGTACGTCCTCGTGCCGGAGCAAGGAGCTACCCAGGAGGTTGCCCCCGACCCAGCACCAGAGCCTGCACCAGAGGACCTGCCTGCCACTGCTTTGGAAGGCAAGCCCCGGTTTTATGCATAACCTGTTAATTATGCTATTTTACTTCACTTAATGATTGTAGGATTGATTGTGCACTTAGGTGTAGGAATTGTTTGAAACCCTAGATGCATGATCTCAGGAATCCTATTGAGATGAATACTAGTATGCTAAGTCGAGTAGCTGATTTATTAAGTAGGATCTCGGTAGAAGTCGAGTGATTTTCTAGCACTCGCGCGAGGTTAGGAATTGGTTGTATCCACTTTCCTATCATATTAATGTGGTTTGTGGGCAACAATCCATGGGGATTGGTTGTTCACGGGATGAAAAAGTTGATTAAGGATTAAGGTGTGGTACCGTGAGTCAAGCGTTTGAACGTACTAAACACATACCGAGAAATATGGTAAATTGGTAAGCCTAGTACCTGAGTGAACCTGGCAGTGGACATACCTCCTCACGCGACCTGAGACGTAGTCTCCCATTCCGGTTATGGTGGGTACAAGTGCGGTCACTGCACGACGGCCAGTCGGGGTCAGTGAGGCATTGTACGCCAAGGCGGTGAGACCTGATCTGCTGACGGGGAATCGATGGGGACGGTTGATGTGTGTGGGGACGGAGTGCCCCTGCATGTCGTGTGTTTAGGTTTACCTTGCAAGGATAAAAACTCGATTCGAATCGTCTGCTTCTCGCAGCTAATGAGACTGCTTGATCCATGCTGCTACATTGAGTAACAAGTGGAACTGGTTGAGATGATACAAACTGTTGATTGCTAATAATGCTTGCTACGATGTATGAATAGATAGTACACTTTTAGCCTTAAGAGAGTCACACTTAATTTTGATTAAGTTAAAATCTTGATTTAGAAACTCAGCTAGTGCTTTTGGCAACCAAACCCCACAGCCAAACAGCTGCATGTCTAGAGGTAGAGGAGTATAGACTCCTCACACCGGGTAAGTCTAGCTGAGTATTAGTATACTCAGCCTTGCTTGTGGCATAATTTTACAGGTTCTCTGGAGGACATGGTTGCTGGAGTGACTTGGCCATCCACCCTGCCACCGGGTTGGACCGTCGAGTGGGACCCTGCCTCGGCTGAGGAGGAGCATGAGGAGTGATGGGACAGGCTTCCCCATCCCTCCATTTATTTACCGTTAGTTTAATTTCCGCTGCACTCCAAAAACAATGATGGTTACTTTTGCGAAAACTCCGATGGTGACAATGGTGATGTAATAACTTAATACTCTTCCATGCATGGTTTGATGCTTTATTGTATTTGCTCTGTGACTCACCATCGAGTGAGATTGTGGTACTTGATCCTGTCAGTGGCCGTGTCGGACTAGATCCGAGGGATTGACGGGTTATTCCCATTTAAGTGTGGTCTAGCCTCTAAGGCCGGACTTAGGCACTTAAGTTGGAATAATTCGGGCAGTTCCGCCACACCCTTTCTGTTGCCAGGGAATCGATGGGGACAGTTGATGTGTGTGGGGACGGAGTGCCTCGCCGCGTCGTGTGTTTAGGTTTACCTTGCAAGGTTTAAAAACTCGATTCGAATCGTCTGCTTCTCGCAGCTAATGAGACTGCTTGATCCATGCTGCTACATTGAGTAACAAGTGGAAATATGATGAGATGATACAAGATGTTGATTGCTAAAAATGTTTGCGACTATGTATGAGTAGATAGTACACATTTAGCCTTAAGAGAGTCACACTTAAATTTGACAAAGTTAAAACTTGATTTAGAAACTCAGCTAGTGCTTTTGGCAAACCAAACCCCACAGCCAAACAGCTGCATGTCTAGAGGTAGAGGAGTAGACTCCTCACATCGGGTAAGTCTAGCTGAGTATTAGTATACTCAGCCTTGCTTGTGGCATAATTTTACAGGTTCTCTGGAGGACATGGTTGCCGGAATGACTTGGCCGTCCATCTTGCCACCGGGATGGACTGTCGAGTGGGACCCCGCCTCGGCTGAGGAGGAGCATGAGGAGTGATGGGATAGGCTTCCCCATCTCTCTGTTTATTTACCGTTAGTTTATTCCGCTGCACTTCGAACAATGCCGGTTACTTTTGCAAAAACTCCGATGATGATGATGTAATAATTTAATACTCTTACATGCATGGTTTTATGCTTTATTGTATTTGCTCTGTGACTCACCATCGAGTGAGACTGTGGTACTTGATCCTGTCAGTGGCCGTGTCGGACTAGATCCGAGGGATTGACGAGTGATTCCCATTTAAGTGTGGCCTAGCCTCTAAGGCAGGGCTTAGGCACTTAAGTTGGAATAATTCGGGCAGTTCCGCCATAGACTTGGCCGTCCACCTTACCACCGGGTTGGACAGTCGAGTGGGACCCTACCTCGGCTGAGGAGGAGCATGAGGAGTGATGGGACATGCTTCCCCATCCATTCGTTTATTTATCGTTAGTTTTATTCCGCTGCATCCCGAATAATGATCACTACTTTTGCTAAAACTCCGATGATGTTGTAATAAATTAAATACTTCTTAATGTATGGTTTTATGCTTTATTGTATTTGCTCTGTGCCTCACTATCGAGTGAGTACGTGGTACTTGATCCTGTTAGTGGCCTCGTCGGACTAGATCCGAGGGACTGACGTGTTATTCCTATTTAAGTATGGTCTAGCCTCTAAGGCGGGACTTAGGCACTTAAGTTGGAATAATTCGGGCGGTTCTGCCACAGCTGGTATCGGAGCTCGTACAACCACAGAGGAATCAATAAACTATAAGTACCATCCTTTTCAAAAGTAAAACTTGATATAAACAAATGTTGGATAGATCGTTAGGACGATAAGGATAGACCTAGGATGTGAAGCCTTAGGATGATAGAGGGGTAGCTAGGTGGCTAATTGAGTAAGCCCTACAGGCTACTATACGGGATGGGAGCTTTTCCCTATTCCCTCTGAGTTGGAATGAGGTTGTTAGGACGAGCATGCATGCATCCCTACTTAAACTATTGATAATTAGGTAAGAATTCTAATACATGACAATGACAGATTAAGTACACTCGGTGAAATTTGTCGTAGCCATAGAGAGGCCGAGCCTTGATCCCATTTTTATTTTATAATTCTTTTTCTTTTTCCACTTACGCTTAACCATACACAGATGACTTCTCACGGATCCTTGGATGGAGGGAACACACAGTCCCACACGGACGGACTTGCACGAGAGGGCTTTCCCCATATCTTGTGCGAGGTACTTCAGGGAGCCGGTTACACGACGCCTCCCCAGTACGCAGTGCAGCTGTTCGAGAAGCACCGAGTGCCCCGCTGTAGGGTGAGGATGACCCTAGAACCTCATCCCTTACAGCCAGGCTGGCGTTCGTTGGACTCCAAGTCTTTCGGATACTGGGCTGAAGACACCATTGAGGCCATTGCCCTCCACGGATTGACGACCTTCTGTGGTATTCACCCCTTGGAGCTGTCTACTCATCCCATTGGCTTGTTCCCTGCTGACAATGAAAACGACACAATGTGGAAAGACCGAGTGGAACATGCCAAGGATATATGGGCTCTTTACCCAGGGCAGACTACTCACTTGACAGTGCGATGCATGAATGCTCTGTATCGTCTGCAAGTGATGCGAGGAGAGGCAATGTCTCAGCTAATGGCATTGTTGGAGGCTACTAAGATCACCTTGGATAACAGAGAGGAACTTGTGGTAGATCTGTCCATGGAATTGGTGGAAAAGGACCTGCAGGTGGAACAGATGTCCAATGAGATCCAGGAGCTTGAGGAGCTAGTGGGGACCAGGGAGAACACCATTGAGGTTCTCGAGGATCACCTCATCAACACTCAGCAGCAACTTGCGGAGGTTAACCAACATTTGGATATGCACCACCAGGAGATCCAGGACATGGAGGCCAACCAAGATGTCGACATCGAGGGAGGAGAGGAGCCGGAGCCAGCATCTAGTCTGGACACTGCTGGCTCAGGGAGACCACCTTCCCCTGAGTCGAGCGTTGCCTCGTTTGCTCACTAGGTTGTGGAGATAGAGTTAGAAGTGGGTAGGTAGGACTCCTCGGAGCTAGCTTAGCTTTTGCACCCTTGGATACTAGGCTAGACAGAGTCGAGTCTTTTGGGTCACCGATGTAATCGTAACAAACTCTTTTGGGAAGTTTGGATGATGAATGATGTCAGCTTTAAATTATGAAGAAAAGTGTTATGCCACGTAGTATCTTTTATAAATTATGCACGAAAATATTGGTTTTACCCCTTTCAAGATCTTTCACCACGTATAAACTCTGACATCAGAAGTATAATGTTGAGAGCATCCTTAAATTTTTCAGATGGCAGGAAGAGCGCGTCGTGGACAGAATGAGCGCATTCCTTCACCCCCGCCACCGCCTCCTACCATGCAAGAGTTGATGGCTCAGCAGAATGAGATTCTGCGACAGCTGGCTCAGCGACAGCCACCACCTCAGCACTATGGTGGTGGTGATCACCATCAGCGTCCCCCAGCAGCGGCCACTTATCAGGAGTTCCTCAGCACTCAGTCGCTGTTGTTCACTCGGGTAGAGGACCCACTTGATGCTGATGTATGGATCAGGGTAGTGGAATCCAAATTCCCATTACTTACCGGGAATTGTTCAGATGCGGCCAAAGTTCGTTTTGCCACTCAGCAGCTTCGCGGACCCGCGCGAACATGGTGGGATCACTTTCTCGCTATGCAGCCAGATGGCCACGTGGTGGAATGGAGAGAATTCAAGGCAGCTTTCAGAGGGCATCATATACCAGCAGGCATTATGGATCGCAAGCTTAATGAGTTTCTAGCACTCACTCAGGGAAATCGGACAGTGTTACAGTATGCTCAGGCCTTCAATGACCTGTGCCAGTATGCCGGATACCATGCAGACACTGATGAGAAGAAGAGGGACAGGTTCAGGAGGGGGCTCAGCACTAAGCTCCGTGACCATCTCAACACCGTCAGGGCCAACAGCTACAATGAGTTAGTCAACATGGCTATTTCTCAGGAGGACTGCATTACAGCTCGTCAGGCAGAAAAGAAGAGGAACACCCCTGTGGCGGGATCATCAGCTCAGCCACAGCGCTTTCGGATTGTATCTGACACTCAGAACAGGGGACCTCAGCAGCAGCAAGGGCGATGGGTGATTCGACCACAGCAACAGCAGGCACCCAACCGCTCTCAGATCCCAGTTCAGAGGAACAATAATCAGCCGCAGCAGCAACAGAACCGTCAGGCCAATGACAACAGATGGTTCACTTGTGGTAACACTGGACACTATGCCAAGAATTGCCCTAGGAACCAGCAGAGGCAGGGGCAGAATTCCAACCAGAACCAAGGAAAGAGGTAGAAGGTGCAAGTGAGGCAAGGCAGGCTGAACTTCACCACCATGGCTAACATTCTGGAGGGAGCACCCGTCATGACTGGTATCTTTTCTGTTTTGAATAATCCTGCAATCATTCTTTTTGATTCTGGTGCATCACACAGTTTTATCAGTACAAAATTTAGTGCCAAATGCTAGTAACCTTTCCATCACACCAATGGGGATATCATAATTGCAACACCAGGAGGCAGGGTTGCCACCTATCAAATCAACAGGCAGGTGCCTATAAATTTTGGTAGTCTTGTGATTAGAACCACCCTCCTCATCTTGGGTTTGGATAGTGTGGACATCATATTGGGGACTGACTGGTTATCCAGGCATCAGGCAGTACTTGATATTGCAGCAAGGGCCATTGAGATTCACTCCCCTACTTATGGCGAGACTACATTATATTTGCCAAACCAGGGTTGTACCCATTCCTGTGCCTTCACTATGATAGAGTCATAGGTTGAGAGGATCCCCGTAGTCTGTGACTACCCAGATGTTTTTTTGGATGAATTACCAAGGATGCCACCCGACAGAAACATAGAGTTCGCGAATGAACTGCAACCCGGAACTGCCCCTATATCTAAGAGACCCTATAGGATGCCGCCAGCAGAATTGGCGGAATTGAAAAAGCAGTTGCAAGAATTGTTGGACAAGGGATTCATTCACCCAAGTACTTCACCATGGGGATGTCCCGCCTTATTTGTAAAGAAGAAAGATGAGAGTCTGAGATTATGTGTTGATTACCGCCCTCTCAATGCGGTAACCGTCAAGAATAAGTATCCGTTGCCCCGTATCGATGTATTGTTCGATCAATTGGTGGGAGCCAAAGTATTCTCCAAGATAGATCTTTGCTCTGGCTATCATCAGATTAAAATCAGGGCCAGTGTTATCCCGAAGACGGCTTTCTCTACCAGATATGGGCTTTATGAGTACCTGGTAATGTCTTTCGGACTGACCAATGCCTCGGCTTATTTCATGTATTTGATGAACTCGGTATTCATGCTAGAGCTGGACAAATTTGTGGTGGTTTTCATTGATGATATTCTGGTCTACTCCAAGAATGAAGACGAGCATACTGAGCATCTACACATCGTGCTTCAGCGACTGCGTGGTCATCGTCTATATGCCAAGTTGTCCAAATGTGATTTCTGGCTGAGGGAAATTAAATTTTTGGGTCACACAATTTCTCAGGATGGGATATTAGTTGATCCTCAGAAGGTACAAGAAGTGATGAATTGGAAGCCTCCTACTACAGTACGGCAGATTCGATGTTTTCTGGGATTGGCAGGATGTTACCGACGATTTATTTCGGATTTCTCCAGGATTGCCAAGCCAATGACTAAATTGTTGAAGAAAGGAGTCAAGTATGAATGGAGCCAGAAATGTGAGGATGCCTTTCATGCACTAAGGCAACATTTGACAACAGCACCCGTGTTAGCTCAACTAGACAACACAAAATCTTTCGAGGTTTATTGTGATGCTTCCGGTACTGGGTTGGGATGTGTCTTGATGCAAGACAACAGAGTCACTGCTTATGCCTCCCGGGCACTCAGACCCCATGAGCAGAACTACCCCACACATGATCTGGAGTTAGCAGCTGTAGTTCATGCTCTCAAGATTTGGAGACATTACTTGATGGGAGCTCACTGTAATATTTACACTGATCATAAGAGTCTCAAATATATCTTCACCCAGGCTGATCTTAATATGAGGCAGAGAAGATGGTTAGAACTAATCAAGGACTATGATTTGGAGGTGCATTACCATCCTGGCAAAGCCAATGTTGTGGCAGATGCCTTAAGCAGGAAAGCCCAGTGCAACTGTATGAATATGGATGCAAGGATCACCACCCTATGTGATGAGTTATGTAAGCTGAACATAGAAGTCGTTTCCTCCGGTGCTTTAAGTTATATTTCAGTGGAGCCCACCTTACATGAGCAAATAGTCATGGCGCAGATCAGTGACAAGGGTGTTCAAGTTATTAAGGAAATGATCGAACAGAAGGCAGAAAAATACAAATGCTTCTGTCAGGACAACAAAGGGATTCTATGGTTTGGAGACCGATTGGTTGTCCCCAAGAACCCCGAACTCAGAAAGAAGATATTGGATGAAGCTCACCTTTCCAAATTCTCCATGCACCCCGGCAGTAACAAGATGTACCATGATCTCAGATCTTTGTACTGGTGGACCAGAATGAAGAGGGAAATCGCTAAGTATATATCTGAATGCGACACTTGCCAGAGAGTCAAGGCCAGTCATTTAAAGGTAGCAGGCACCTTGCAGCCCCTTCCCATACCATCTTGGAAATGGGAGGATATTTGCATGGATTTTATCGTGGGATTGCCCAATACCTCCCAACACCATGATTCTATTTGGGTCATCGTGGATAGGTTGACCAAGACGGCTCATTTCTTGCCAGTGCATACCACCCACAAGGCAGAGAAGTATGCAGAAATCTATATTGATCAAATAGTGCGTTCGCATGGAATTCCGAAGACTATTGTATCTGACCGAGGAGCATTGTTTGTGGCACGCTTTTGGGAGCAGCTCCAAAAATCACTTGAGACCCATGTAATAAGAAGCTCAGCATACCATCCTCAGACAGATGGTCAGACAGAAAGAGTGAATCAAATTCTCGAAGACATGTTGCGAGCCTGTGTGCTACACTATGGTAAAAATTGGGACAAGTGTCTATCATTGGCAGAGTTCTCTTATAATAACAGCTACCAGTCCAGTTTAAAGATGGCACCTTTCAAAGCCTTGTATGGAAGAAGGTGTAGGACACCGCTAAATTGGTCTCAAGCGGGAGAGAGGGAAATATTTGGACCAGACTTAGTACTTGAAGCAGATGAAAAGGTTAGAGTTATTAAGAAGAACCTAGAAGCTGCTCAGGCCAGGCAAAAGAGCTATCATGACAAGAGGAGGAAGCCTCTACAGTTTGAAGTGGGAGATCATGTTTACCTTAAGGTGTCACCCACCAAAGGTGTTCAGAGGTTTGGAATCAAGGGCAAGTTAGCTCCTCGCTACATTGGGCCCTATGAGATCAAAGCGAATTATGGGCCCGTAGCATATCAATTGAAGTTGCCACCCCACACGTCAGCAGTTCATGATGTGTTCCACGTATCTCAGCTACAGAAGTGTGTCCGCTTACCCACTGAAGTACTACCTGAACCGGAAATTGAGATAGAACCAGACTTGTCTTATCAAGAGCACCCCGTCAAGGTATTAGATCAAAAGGAGAGATCAACGCGGGCGAAGTCGATCAGAATGTATAAGGTTCAGTGGAGTCACCATTCAGTAGAAGAAGCTACGTGGGAGACTGAGGATTTTCTACAATCTCGCTTCCCCGACTTTCTGCCCAAAGGTGTCGGTACGTGATCCAAAAAACCCCACCCCCACCTGCCCTTTGAATCTAAATACAAGAAAAACTTAGATGTTAAAGGGGTAGTAAGCCTTGAAAATAGCTTAAAAAGGACTTCCTTCTGAAGTTGCAAAGAGGATGACATTCGAAGAGCAGTTAATTAGAGAAACTTGGCTTAAAGAATCTACATCACAGACCCATCTTCTGGGTACCCTCTAAAGGAGCCCCACCCACAATCTCGAGGCGAGATTCCTTTAAGGGGGGAGGGTTGTAACACCCCGGGTGTTACCTAGGGTTTTCACTCAAGACTACATCAGTGAACCCATCATCACATGTGGTTTAGTTGAGCAAAGGACACCAAACTTGGGGATCAAGATCCTAAGTAGGTGTAAACCATCTTAGAAGTCATGCCTTGGCCTTATCTTGCACAAAAGAGAAGGGAATGACTCAAACCCTAATTCAAATCCCTTGTAGGCAAATGGAGCCCTAGAGGGGGTTATGGCAAAAAGTCTATGTAAATCACATTGTCATGACTTGGACCAATTATAAAAGTTGTAGTACACTTAATACCCTACAAAACATAAAAAGAGAGTGACCCCAAAAAGATTTCAGAAAAACCCCAAAAAGGTCACCAAAGAGTTAAGCATAAAAGAAAAATCAGGATTTGCTCAAGTTCAAAACCGACCCTCTTTCAAAGATCAAACATGTTCACCTTGATCCCAACCTCAAAACCTTATGGCCCAATTGACAAAATGGCGCCAAAGACCCCTAGAACACCCTGGAAAAGTTTGAACCCAACCCTAAGCCATTTGACACGACTTGGCATGGCTTTTGTCTCGGTATGGACAGCTCTGATAGAGCCGACTTCTCACCCCATATCTCTCTAACCAGACCAAATCTTTGCTTGAAACTCACATCAAAAAGGTAGGATTTGGTGCAGGGAAGAGACCGTACATGGGGGTTTTGCTAAGATCTGCAAGCTAAGTCAACCAAATCGGCCGTTGAACCTAGGTAGAAGTAAACCCACACGTGTTTGACGTGGGCTGACACTCGAGGGCGCGCTCAGAGCACGCCCGCACGTGAACCCCCGCGCGCCCGTGGCCGCCCCATGACCACGCCGATGCCACGGCTATAAAGCCCACCCCAGTGCCCGGCTACCTTCCCCGTTGCCTCCTCTCTACCACGCCTAACTCCCCCGAGCTCGCCCATAGCTCCGGCGACCTCCCCGCGAACCGCTAGAGCCGCCCAAGGGCAACCACCGTGGCCAACCGTTTTCTCGCGCTCCTTCGCTCGATCCAAGCCTTTGGATAAATCCCCTAGGAGACCGTGATGCTTGCCTGAGCATGAACCAAGGACCCGCGCCACAGGAATAGCGCAATCGTGCTCGCCGGAGTTTGGAACCCCGCCGGAGCACGTGGACCGGGTAAATCTCTGCACCGTTTCTCAATTCGTTGCACGCATGGCCTCTACATCACCCCGTGGAGCTCCTCGTGCGCTTTAATTGAACCCTACCGCCGTGGTTTGGCCGGAGCAGGAACCGCCGATGACCTCCACCGCCTACTCTCGTGGCCAGGGCAGCTCCAACCACCCCAGACACCGACCCGCACACCGACGTGACCGCCGTGACCTTCCCGACGTCACTGACCACCCCGCTGGAGCTCTACTGCCGCTGGTGAGCCTCGCCACCCTAATCCTTGCCGCGGGTACTGTTCAAGCCAGCCAGGGAGCGCGGGTTAGATTTCGGCTAAGACCAGGGGGTTTTGAGCAATGTCAGTGACTCATGCAAATAGTAGACCGAGGACTGTTTTGTGAGAAAAAAGGGAGAGAAAATCTAGGGGGTTCAGCGCAAACCTGTATTTTTTTCCATTTTGAATTTATTCTTCTTTTAAATATTACAGAGAACTAAATAAATGCATAACTTGAAGAATAACCATCCAAAATTTGTCAAACCAATTTTGCTCGACTTTGTGAAAATTAAACTATCAGACAAAAATAATAAACCCCATAGTTCCTGTATTATTTTCTAAAGTTTTGAATTAAAGAAGAAAACTACCCAAAACTTAATATTAGAAGGAAAAATAGAAATATTGTGAGACCAGGGTAAAGAAAAATAATGGAGACACTAACCTAGTAGTTACACTGTTTAAAATTTATAAACACCCTAGTATAAAAGGTTAAGGAGGCTTTCTTCACTAAAGCTTGTTTATGCTCAAACTTAGGAAAATTTAAAAAAGGGATTAAAAATGGAAACCAAGGGGCAACCATATTTTTCCTAGCATGCCTAAGTTATGTAGTTCACAAGAAAAATCTATTGAACCATAGTCCAGTGAAATGAAATTGCACTCACAATTATTCATGAAAAATGGAGAAAATTTTGAAAAGTCATAAGAAAATAATCCTAAGGAGAAAACACCCCTACCTTAGGAATGACTATCCTTGTGCTAAGAAGAACCTAGGAAAAATACAACTTCTGTTGTTTGATATTTTTCAAATAGCAAGTTAGTTATAAGTGTCTTTTTGGCATTAAAATTTAGAAAATCATAACTGAATAATCACTAATAAACTCTATATGATTTTTGGCACAGAAGCATGTTATTACCCATAGATACCAGCAAAAATAACCCTTAGTACAGAACCCACACCTAGATGAGGGTTGTAGTGCAAAGTAACCCCTCTGCCCCAACTTTTGTTATTTTTGTCCAGGGCATAATTTATTTATTTTTGACCTAAATTTTATAGGACAGACTACAGTGACCAATATTAACCCACTATAAATTTTTCAATATTTTTGGAAATTTTTAATTCACTGTTGTAGTTCAAACCCACCTTAAAAGCATAAAAAGCAAATAAAGAGAGAAATTAATAGTGGAGATTAATGTTACCTTGACCAAATCTGCAAAACCTTTGAATACCAAAGAGAACCTTTAAAGGGCAATCCAAATATTAATCCACTATGTTTACCTCTAAGCAAAACCTCAAACCTAACTTGATGGGCATAAACCACTAAGAGCTTGTGGTAACAAGGAAACCCTAAGTCATCAACTAACCTAGTTTTTCTTCACTATGCATAATGGCTACTAAACTCTGCATATCATAGCATACATATATCTTATTCATTGCATTCGATGGATTGCAACCTCGCGGACGGAGAGTACATCCTCGTGCGAGAGCAAGGACTTGCTCAGGAGGTAGCCCAGGATCCAGCGCCAGAACCTGACATTGAGGATCTGCCTGCCCCAGCTTCGGAAGGCAAGCCTCGGTTTTATGCATAACCATTTATATATGCTATTTTACTACACTTTATGTTTGTAGGTTTGTACTATGCACTTAAGTGTAGGAGTTGACTGAAACCCTAGTTGCATGACTCAGGATTCCTTTTGAGATGGATACTAGTATGCTAGGTCGAGTAGCTACTTTGCCAATCAGGAATCTCGGTAGAAGTCGAGTGATTTTTCTAGCACTCGTGCGAGGTCAGGAAATTGATTGTATCCACTTTAACAACAAGAATGATGATGGACTGTAGACACGGATCCATGGGAATGCGTATTCTACGAGATGAAATTGGAATAAGGATTAATGTGCGGATACCTGTGTCAAGCGTTTGAACGTACTAAGCACATACCGAGAAATATGGTAAATCGGTAAACCTAGTACTTGATTGAACCTGGCAGCAGATTGCCCTCCTCACGCAACCAGAGACGTGGTCTCCCATTCTGGTAATGGTGGGTACAAGTGCGGTCACTGCACGACGGTAGTCGGGGTCAGTGAGGCATTGTACGCCAAGGCGGTGAGCCCCTCTCTACTGACGGGGAATCGATGGGGACAGTTGATATGTGTGGGGACGGAGTGCCTCGCCACGTCGTGTGTTTAGGTTTACCTTGCAAGGATAAGAACTCGATTCGAATCGTCTGCTTCTCGCAGCTAATGAGACTGCTTGATCCATTGTAATGCATTGAGTAATAAGTGGAAATGAGTTGACGTGGCAAAAGATGTTGATTGCTAAATGTTTGATACCATGTATGATTAGCTAGGTACATATTCAGTCTTAAGAGAGTCACACTAAAACTTGAAAAAGCTAAAACTTGATTTTTAGACTCAGCTAGTGCTTTTGGCAACCAAACCCCTCAGCCAAACAACTGCATGTCTAGAGGTAGAGGAGTAGACTCCTCACACCGAGTAAGTCTAGCTGAGTATTAGTATACTCAGCCTTGCTTGTGGCATAATTTTTACAGGTTCTCTGGAGGACATGGTTGCTGGAGTGACTTGGCCGTCCACCTTACCACCGGGTTGGACAGTCGAGTGGGACCCTACCTCGGTTGAGGAGGAGCATGATCACTACTTTTGCAGGCTTTCCAATCCCTCCATTTATTTATCGTTAGTTTTATTCCGCTGCATCCCGAACAATGATCACTACTTTTGGTAAAACTCCGATGATGTTGTAATAATTTAAATACTTCTTAATGTATGGTTTTATGCTTTATTGTATTTGCTCTGTACCTCACCATCGAGTGAGTATGTGGTACTCGATCCTGTTAGTGGCCTCGTCGGACTAGATCCGAGGGACTGAGGCGTTATTCCTATTTATGTGTGGTCTAGCCTCTAAGGTGGGACTTAGGCACATAAGTTGGAATAATTTGGGCGATTCTGCCACAGATATGCTGGCTTTAAGGGAATCAAGGTATGGTTTATCAATAATCAAAGACTCTGTTTGCAGAAATGCTTACTAATAGTGGATCTTAAAAGTCCAGTTTTATTAGCAAGTTAAGTCATTACCTGAGTTCTAGAGTTCTTTCTACCCTAGTTCAAGCACTTGACCTATACTAGCCAATTTCTTATCAACCCTTCTAGTTCACTGGATTGCTACGTGTAAGTCAGTGACCAAGTCTTCATGTCCGCGAAGTAACAGCGATCCGAATCACACGACTGAGGATCTCCAATCACACGACATATGTAGCACTTAACCCTTGCATATGTCAACTCGCCATCGGGGTTCTTAAGACCAGATCAGGTTCATGCCAACCGAGAGCCTAGATACACCACCGTCTAGCCTCTTGCCACGGAGGGTACATGCTACTCTCGCCATCTCTGCACTCCCATTGCGTGTTATCTTATTCTGGTATTAGTCTGCCCGAGGCAAAGCTTACCCATGATGAGGCATGTGACCAGTTAAAGGGTCCTCGGTCAGTAGGCCTACATCGAGACAGTCCTTAAACGACTCAGACGGAGACACTACACCGAGACTCTCCTCTCGTGCAAGTCACCCACCCGGTCTCAGCTTTATCATTTCAAACCCAAAGTTTGGTACCTGGCAGAGGTACATCTTTTCTGATGTTGAATCCATCATGGCCTTGATGGATCCACCATCAAGTTTTATTTTATTGGAAACACCCCACCCACTTGAAGCATCATCTTTTGTCAAAACAAAACATTTTGTTTTTCTAGAGCAAAGCTAAGCATAAGAAAAATCTTTTTGATAAAACAGGGGATTAAAGAAAGATAATCAAATCCTCAAGGAAGGAAATGCAACAACTCTTATCACCTAATGCATCAAGCAAGTGAGAAGGATTTTAAAATAGCAAGGAGGTGGAAAATGCACCGGGGCTTGCCTTGTGTTATAAGTGCGTCAGGCTCTGCTCCACAGATGTCAAAATAAAAGCAGTTCCCGGCCTGGGGTTCTTCAGGTGGTGGTGGTGTAGTCCTTGCTTCTTCAACTTCTATCTCTTCTTCGTTTTCTATATATAGCCATATATAATCATGAATGCTCATGTAATGCTCATGAAAATGCAAAGATAATAAAAGTATATTATCTTAGGTCTTGAATATAATTTTCCTTCACAGATCTCTAGGAAACTAGGGTTTTTGGAGTTTATAGTGAAGTTCATAGGGCAGGAGACTAGGGTTTTGGGTTCTAGGTACCAAACATGGTCCAAATCATGCCAAACTTTACCCAAGGCTTCTAAATAATATTTAAAGCTTATCTAAAATGTTTGGTGATTTTTGGAATTATTAATTAATTTCTAAAGTTCTAGGGGTATAGGTTTTGGCTAATTTAAATACTTCATAATTCCTTATTTGAACTAAAAATCATGACACTACTTTTATTAAATACTATAGAAAATCAGGAGTCTAGCAAAATTGGTCTGGTATTTTTAGTATTTTTCTATAGTTTCTTCTGGATTTCTAAAGTTTCTCGGAAAAAGAAAATGGAAAACTTCTAATAGTGTTGGGCCAAAACTGACCCAACCGGCCC
Source organism: Zea luxurians (assembly GCA_029449295.1). NCBI lineage: Eukaryota > Viridiplantae > Streptophyta > Magnoliopsida > Poales > Poaceae > Zea > Zea luxurians. Next base: position 70,040 of record JAOPSE010001711.1, read on the forward strand.
ATCCCTAGGCAGAATACGGGGGCGCGCCCGCGGCCACGCTGTGAACTTTGCGCAAAAGACTCTGTCGGTTCAAACATCTGAGAAGAAGTCCTCAACTGGTTTTTAATGGGTCACTGACACTTGCAAATAAACCCCCTCGCTTCTATCCCTTCACACCCTGAGGTCCACGACAGGGAGCAGTGGAGAACCGAGCTCCGGCGAACTCATACCGGCCAAGATACTTAACGACCGGTGCTCTAAATCGGCTGAGACCTAATTCAACCCTTAACAAGTGTTTCCCCTCAATCAATTTCACTAGCGGAGCTCTAAATTATCCAGTCCACGGAGACAGCGCAGACAACAAGTGAACAAACGCGTTCTTGGTGATCTAGGGCAGTCTAGCTCAATCGAACTGGTCGAGGAGCATCAGGAGAACCTAAGGATGCTGAAACAGGAGAGTAGGAAGCACGAACAGACCTGGAACAAGCTAGCCACGGCGAGGGCTCTTTCACGGTGGCGGAAAACATATTTGGGGAGAAGGAGAAATTAGAAAGCTATGGTGGCTAATCGGAGGCAGGAGCGGGTGCTCTAGCTTCGTGAACATCTAACGGAGCTAGCGGCGTGCTTAATTTATAGTGTTCAAGGGCGGTGGCCTCCAATTTTGGAATGGTGCGTTGGCGGTCGGAGAAGAAGATCACTGGTGGCGCAATCGTGGCGTTCACCGGTGCAGTGGTTCAGAGAGGGTAAGCTTAAGTGTGCCACGGTTACTACCACGTAGTGAAGGGTCATGGCGTGGCATAATTGAGGTCGCCGGAATGTCCACAATGACACCGGCGGTCCGGCCACGTTGCAACGACTACAGGCACGATGATAAGCTTCCCCTGCGACCCTATCTGCCTCCCCGCGAGATCTTTCACCTCCCCGTGAATATCCACAGCGTGCCTGGCACGAATCTCGGTGACCGGTGCAAATCCGGACATGTAGATCACCGGCGGCGAGGGGGACTGAACCCTGAGATATTTCAGTGGCACTATACCATTGAAGACCAGATTTAGAACGCCTGGCAGAGTAACTTGCAACGATAAGATCTCGGATTTTTGCGTGAGAATGTGTTAATCTCTCTGTAACAAATTTGTAGCTCAACAATCCATCTTTAATTCGACTATAGCAACTATCCTCAATCGAGCACTAGATCCTACCCAAACATGATCCCAAAGTTCGGCCAGTAGCACTGTTGGCCATGTTTTAGTTTCAAAATTGAGTAACAGCCCAACTTTGTGCTTATTTTTCTCCAATTTCTATTCAACACCAGTGCTCAGTCACTTAATCAAACTTGTTATCCCATGATAGCTCTACAACTTTGCTATATTGACTTTGAGCAAAAACTTCAAGAATCCTGAGATGTAGGGTCCAAAGTTAGCCTCAATCAACTGTATTTCAGACTTAACCATATGATCACTAGAGTCATCATTTTGCATTTAGGCCCAAATCTCATGGTTTCTTTTGTAAATCTTCAAATATGTGAACCACATGACTTGAGGTACCCTAATTCCATGGTTTTTGCACTTAGGTCCAAAAGTGTGCAACATTTGCATATCCCCCTAGGGTTTCTATTTGGGGTTTTCAGTGGTCCTTTTTAGGGTTTTTGGCACTTCTAGGGTTTGGATGCCACTTAAGTCCATTAATGGTGACATTTTATGATCATTACTAATAAGTTTTGAAGTTTTCTCTTATTTAGGCTTTGTTTACTCTTTTAAGCCCAGTTTAGGGTTAAGTACCCTACTCTAGGGTTTTACCCATGACCAGTCACATCAATACAACTTGTTTGAAATTTTTGCCTAGTGAATGCATTCTAAGTGTAACAATCACATGATATGCTGATGCTCATGATGTTATGCTCAAGTTTTAGTGGTAGTAACACCAGGGGTGTTACACTCGGCTGACTTGTTGGAGTGGGGGCAGTGGCAGGGCGAATGAAGACAGGCTGTTTGAAGGGGTAGGAGGGTGGACGAGGTGAAGAACGGTTCTAATTGAAAGGTCGGATTACCAACCTTTGTTGCTTTTTAGGCCCCTGGTTGGACCTATCACCTCCAATTCCCTTTGATTTTCCTAGGCCTGCATGCTTAGCTTCAACTACCAGTGTTGCGCTGACTGCCCTACTGTAGGAGAGATCAAGGCAGGTGGCCATCTTTCTTTGAAGCCGGTCATTGAGGCCTCTCATAAAACAATTCCTCTTTTTCAGGTCAGTATTGACCTGGTCAATTGCATATTGGGACAAATGATTGAATTTGTTGAGATATTGTAAGACAATATCTCCTTATTTGAGTCTCATGAATTCTTCCTGTTTTATGTGCAGCACTCCTTCTGGAATATAGTACTCACGAAACGCCAATTTAAATTCGTCCCATGTGACCTGATGTCCGGCAGGCTGAATGGCCACATAATTTCCCCACCAAGTACTGGTAGGTCCTCTTAACTATTGAGCCGTGAACAACGGCTTCTGGTCTCCGTGCAGCGGATGAGTCCAAATTTCTGCTCAATGACCCGTACCGGCTTCGAGAGGGTCTTCGACTTTAACAAATAGTGGGGGACGGGTTTCCGAGAAATCTAGGTATGAAGTTTCATGGGGTCCCTGTGGATAAGCCCTCCCGCCTTGTTGCTGAAATTGATTTCCCGCCATTTCACGTAGAAAGCAGGTGTTGTTGGCGGTCGCATTAACCAAGGCAGCGATAGCCTCGGCCAACATTGGCGGTACCGGCTGTGGGTTGGGCGTGTCTTCCCGACCACGGGACGTTCCCACACCGTCATGTGCACGAGTTCTGGATGGCATCTAAAGCAAAGAAATATTTGGGAAAAATATAACATGCTAACATATACCATCATTTTACATTACCAAGATGTAATGGTACAGACTCGAAGGTACATCATAACTCCATTACCTATTTTACATTAGTATATATCTAAACTATACTACTCTAGTATTTATCGTCCTTGGTTGCTTCACTGTCTGTTGTAGGGGACCGCTCGTCAGCCAGGTTCATAGAAGGAGGGGGCTTGAAAAGGTCCAATTCCCCACCAAGTATTTCACGTGCAGTTCCAGAAGGTCTGGCTGCCATTTCAATAGGGTCGGTAGGTACGTCTGGGTGCAGTCGCGAATACAGTTCATGAACTTCCTCATGTAATGTATTGCAATACACCTGCAAGTTGTCAACGGCCGTGCTAAGCTCCACACGGGCTCGAGCTTTAGCTTCTCGGTCCCAAGCAATTGAACGTGAATTGACAGCCCAATCGATTGCCAAATCCCGTTCAGCAAGCTCATCTTGCAGATGTCAGACGTCCGCTCTTAACTCAGTTATACGCTGACCATCTTCTACCCACACCCTATTTCTGTGACGTAATTCCGTTCGAAGCTGCTCCACCTGGGCTTCTAGGTCTCCAATGGGGTCGTTACTGCCGCTGCTGCTCTCTTCATGCCTTGGAGCCAGCTGATGCCGAGGCACGCCAATCGGTCCAATGGACTGACGCGCGATTTTCCTCGTGCGTGGTGGCATATCTCCATAACGGGAAAACTTTATTAGTATAGTTTTTAACATGATGCATGCATAATTATAGAATCAACCCTAGTTGATTCACAACCTTCTATACATTGCACTCTTCTAACTGGTCTTATAAGATAGGTACTTCAGAAAGTAGTAAGATAAGAATGAAAGAAGTTTTCTTAGATAAGTCTTTGAAAATTCTTTTTGAAATGTCTCATAATATCTACAGAGATGGGCTTTGCTCCGATACCAGCTGTGACAGAACCTCCCAAGTCATTAGGCCCACCTACAGTTGTCCTTATCCATTAGATCTCGGACAACCCTGCAGATGCACCTGATCACTTGACAAGTTCGGTATCTGAATTCTTTACCTTGCCCAAGAGCGTTTCACCCGTCACGCAGATATTACAATACATCAGAGGAACGAATATGCGGAAGCAGTTACAACAACTTATTTTATATTAAAGTGTAGAAAGAGTATTATTATTACAGACCAGTACTATATAGGAGTGCAGGAGTAATATTATTACAAACCTGGGAGGCAAAATCCCTTCCCGCATAATAGTAAAAAGTTTTTAAAGGAGGACACTTCCTCCCGAGGCTTCAGTCCTGATTTTCTTCCTTTGGCACCACCATGGAACAAAAGCAACAAAAAATTGCTGCTTCCTCACCTATAACAACATGGGTTTGAAAACCCTGAGTACGAAGTGTACTTTCACAAGTCTTACCCATCAAAATAAAAGACTCTCAAGGATATGCTGGCTTGAGGGAGTCAAGGTATGGCTTAACCAATAATCAAGACTCTGTTTGCAAAAATGCTTACTAATAGTGGATCCTTAAAAATGCAGTTTTATTAGTAAGTTAAGTCATTACCTGAATCTAGAGTTCTTTCTAACCTAGTTCAAGCAATTGGCCTTTACTAGCCGTCTTTTCATCATCCCTTTAGTTCACTGGATTTCTACGTGTGAGTAAGTGACCAAGTCTTCATGTCCGAGAAGTAACGGCGATCTGAATTGATTAATACTCAGTTGAGGATCTCCAATCACACGACATATGTAGCACTTAACCCTTGCATATGTCAACTCGCCACCAGGGTTCTTAAGACCAGATCAGGTTCACGCCAACCGAGAGCACAGATACACCACCGTCTAGCCTCTTGCCACGGAGGGTACACGCTACTCTCGCCATCTCTCCACTCCCATTGCGTGTTATCTTATTCTGGTATTAGTTTACCCAAGGCAAAGCTTACCCATGATGAGGCATGTGACCAGTTAAAGGGTCCTCGGTCAGTAGGCCCACATCGACACGGTCCTTAATCAACTTAGACAGAGACACTACACCGAGACTTCCTTCTCGTGCAAGTCAACCGCCCAGTCTCAGCTTTATTATTTAAAACCCAAATTTGGTACCTAGCAGAAGTACATCTTTTCCGATGTTGAACCCATCATGGCCATGATGGATCCACCACCAAGTTTTATTTTGAAAACATCCCATCCCACTTGAAGCATCATCTTTTGTTGAAAAACAAAACATTTTGTTTTTCTAGAGCAAGACTAAGAATTAGAAAAACCTTTTCATAAAACAGGTGATCAAGGAAAGGTAGTCAATCTTTCAAGGAAATAAATGCAGCAAGTGTTTAGCACACAACTCCTATCACCTAATGCATCAGGCAAGTGAGAAAAATTTTAAAATAGCAAGGAGGTGGCAAATGCACCGGGGCTTGCCTTGTGTTATAGGAGAGTCGGGCTCTGCTCCACAAATATCAAAATAAAAGCTGTTCCCGGCAGGTGGGTCTTCAGGTGGTGGTGTAGTTCTTGCTTCTTTAACCTCTACTTCTTCCTCGTTTTCTATATAGCACCATATATAATCATGAATGCTCATGTAATGCTTATGAAAATGCAAAGATAATAAAGGTACATTATCTTAGGTCTTGAATACAATTTTCCTTCACGGGACTCCAGGAAACTAGGGTTTTTGAAGTCAGTAGTGTAGTTCATAGGACAGGCATCACTAGAAGATTAGGGTTTTGGGCTTTAAGTACCAACATTGTCCAAATCATGTCAAACATTACCCAAGGCTTCTAAGTATCATTTTAAGCTTATCCAAAAAGTTTAGTGATTTTTGGAGTTACTAAATAATTTCTAAAATTCCAGGAGTATAGGTTTTGGCTATTTTAAATACTCCATAATTCCTTATTTGGACTAAAAATCATAAAACTATTTTTATTAAATAGTAAAGCATTTTAGGAACCTAGCAAAATTGGTCTCATATTTTTATCATTTTTCTACAATTTTTTAGAAATTCTCTAACCTGGAAGAAAAAGAAAAAGAAAAAGGAAAAGCATGAATATTACTGGGCCAAAACTGGCCCAAGTCAGCCTGAGAACGGGGAAAACTCGACTGCGCGCGCGCCCGCGGTGGACAGTTTGCACCAAGGTCCCCAGCGGTTTGAATAACTAGCGAAGAACCCTGTGCACTATTTGTTTCAGTCACTGACATTTACACCGAGGTCCTCTACTTTCTAATTCTTCACAAGGTGAAGTCCACGATGGGGAGCGGCGGCGCAGTAGCTCCGGCGAGCTCGTTCTGACTGGAATACGCAACAGGCAGTGCTCTAACTTGGTTTACTCCTAATTCAACACCTAATAATCGTTTCCTCTTGATCAATTGCACGATCTAAGATTTTAATCACACTGTCCACAGTGAAAGCGCGAACTACGGATGAACAGAGGTGTTCCCGATGATCTGGCGCGGTCTAGCTTAATTGAACGGGTCGAGAAGCATCAGGAGAACATAAGGGTACTGAAACGGGAGAGCAGAGAGCATGAACGGACCTGTAGCACGCTGGCCACGGCGAGCTCACTTCGCACGGTGTTTTGGATCGATTTGGGGGAAATCCCAAATTAGGGCTCTCTGGTGAACGATTTGGGACACGAGTGGGTGCGCTGAGTGCTTGAATACCTTGCGGAGCTGAGTGTACGCTCAATCTATAGGATTCCTGAGCGGTGGCCCGTGAATTTGAGATGTCGTGGTGGCAGTTAGAGAGAAGGGGGGCATTGGCACAAGCAATTGGTGGCTTTCACCGTGGCGAGCTCACAGACTATCACCAGATATGTGTAACCCGAGCTATTGCAACGTGGTTAGACACCAAGGCACGTGGCGAACGATCGTTGAGCGGCTAACATCAGCGAGGATGATCCCGACCAGCTACGGTTCAAGTGGGTACGGCGGGCGCAAAGGTGAGCGAGTCCCAGCTAATCCGAGCGCCAAGATTTTTACCCTTCACCGTTATCCATCTGCGCTGGGCACGAATCACCGCGGCGGGCATGAATCCGGGCGCACGGTCGCCGACGGTGAGGCATCTGTACCTGGCGTTCTGATCCAGACACTGTACCATCACACTGCCTATTCAGTCTGTCTATCAAAGCAACTTGCAGGGAGATTTGTTCCCAAATTCATGTAGCGACTCGATCTGTTCTCTGTATCAAAGTTGTAGCTCTTTGATCCAGCTACAAATCTACTATAGCAACTATCCTCAATCGAGCAATGGATCCTACTCTAATTTGACCCAAAAGTTTGGACAATGTCACTTGCAACCGAAATTCAGTCATCAGAGTGACTGACAACACAACTTTGAGCTTATTTTTCTCCAAACTTTGTTTGTGATCAAAGCTTAGTTACTTAAGCAAAGTTGTTCTCCTATTGTAGTTCTAGACTTTTGTTGTGTTGACCCTAGGCAAATTCTTTGTATTTTTAGAACTACAGAGCTCCAAAGTCAGCCCCGTTCACTAGTTTTCAGACTTTGTCACATGAGAGGTGTAGAGTGGCTTTTTGCAAATAAGCCCAAATCTCATGGTTTGCTTTGCAAATCCTCAAATATGTGAACCATATAATTTGAGGTACCCTAATACCTTGGTTTTTGCACTTGGGCCCAAAAGTGTGCAAAATTTACGTATAACCCCCTAGGGTTTCAACTCAGGGTTTTCCAAGGGTCTTTTTAGGGTTTTTTGGCACCTTTAGGGTTTGGATGCCACTCAAGTTCATTAATGGTGCTACCCTATGACCATTTCTAATGAGTTTTGAAGTTTTCTCATGCTTGGGCTTCATTATCACACCTAAGCCTGGTTTAGGGTTAAGTACCCTACCCTAGGGTTACACACATATCAAGTGACACCAAAATAACTTATTTGAAATTTTTGCCTATTAAATGCACTCTAAGTGTAACAAACACATGATATGCAAATGCTCATGATGTTATGCTTAAGTTTTAGTGACAGTAACACCAGGGGTGTTACATCGATGAGACGTTACGAAATGGAAGGCGTCGCCGAATGGGTATGGAAAGGTCCCATCTTCGACTAGACCGGGGTAGTCAACGCGATCTACTGTCCTCGACATCCGCAATGTGTATTGGGGAGGGGGACTTGCAGAATTTGTTTGAAGGTGAAGAGCTAAGGATGATGTTGTTTAATTTCTAGGAGGCGGATCCTATTCCGAAGGCAGAGCCTATGTGACATTTTCGATGCCCTCACTGCTTGTTGCGATAGTGAGTGAAAACGGTGCCCTCCCTCCTTCGCAATAGAGTTGTGAGGGCAACAAACGTGATTTGTATTATTGTGCGATGAGGCCGTGAGCCCTTCGTTTTATGTATGTAACCTATGATGGTGTGTTGCGTGCTTTTCTTATTGCAAGATTGCTTCGATTTGTAATCGTGTTTGTGCGGCGCTTTAGTAGGCTGAGAGCTGCCTTTGTGGGAGATTTCATAATGAGTTGGTAGTGGTGCGCACCTACGCTTTTCCCTGCTGTACCGTTAGGCAGCTTTTGGCTTGGGCATGCCTTTTAGTGAAGACTTCGCACGTGTCTTTTAGTGGAGACTTCGCACCCTATGGGCGATGTCGTACACTTGTTGTGCTTGTCTGGCTGCACCCTTAGGCGGCTTTTGCTCGGGCGTGTCTTTTAGTAAAGACTTCGCACCCTGTGGGTGATGTCGCGCACTTATTGTGCTTGTCCGGCTGCACCCTTAGGCGGCTTTTGCTCGGACGTGTCTTTTAGTAAGGACTTCACACCTATGGGTGATGTTGCACACTTATTGTACTTGTCCGGCTGCACCCTTAGGTGGCTTTTGCTCGGACATGTCTTTTAGTGAAGACTTCACACCCTATGGGTGATGTGGTGCAGTTATTGTGCTTGTCCGGCTGCACCCTTAGGCGACTTTTGCTCGGACGTGTCTTTTAGTGAAGTCTTAGCACCCTGTGGGTGATGTCGCGCACTTATTGTGCTTGTCTGACTGCATCCTTAGGCGTCTTTTGCTCGGACGTGTCGCACGCGAGGGCAGTCTAGGCTGCTTCTTGTTGTGACTGTTCTGTACATCAAATGTCGAAGATCGTTGCCGCGGTCTTTTTTGACACACGTGGCCATGATGCCAGCTGGATTGCTTTTGTTTGGGGGCTTTGCGGTATTTTATTACATGGCTCCGCCTCGTTAAAAACCTCACCCCTCGTGAGGAAAAGAGTGCGGGCCTGATTGACATTGTTTGAAGAATTACAAAGGCACGTGGGCCTTGAATCTTAGAAAAAGAATTTGCATAGGTTGTCTATATTCCACGAATGCTTTAGGTCTTCGTCGGATGCTGTGGTGAGCCTGTAAGCGTTTGGCGATGTCTTTGTTTTGACAATGTATGGCCCTTCCCACTTTGGCTCAAGCTTGCCCCGAGACTCTGTTCTGATGGTTCTTGTGAGTACTAGGTCTCCTTCTCTAAATTCTCTTGGAATGACACTGTTGTCATGCTGTAAACCCTAAAATACATTTTGAGAAAGTAGGAAGTCATGTTGTACTCTTTGAGGATTAATAATGGTATTGACTCTAGTATATGATTAATCCTCTCAAATGATTAAACAAAAAAATGATATTAGGGTTTAATGACTAAGATTTAAATTTGACTTATAAAAATTTAAATTATTATTTCAAGTCTCAGAAAATAATAATAATAATAAGGAGTTTTCCTATTTAATTTAATAAGTGTTTCTTTCACCAATAATACATATAGAAGCATAAACGCTAAGATAAGCTAATAAATAAATATTCAACTTTTGCATTCAAGTGGGAGTTTTGTTTGAGCACTTAAATTTGAACTCCATTTGAAGTTTATTCAAAAAAATTTGAATTTGAAACTTGAAAACAAAATAAAATAAATAGAAAAGAAGGAAAATACAATGCAAATGAGATAAAATAAATATTTAAATAGATAAGATGACCCCATGCCATGTTTGAGTTTGATATTTAAAATTAAGGTAAGTTAATCACGAAATTTGAATTAGAATAGAATTTAAATTTATGAATTTGAAAAGTTAAAAGGAAAAAAAAAGAGGATATAAAAGAAAAAGAGAAAACAGTGCACTGGGCCGCCAACCCCAAAGCAGGCCCATCATCACCACTCCTGCGCATGGCCCAACTTCCCCCTTCACCCACTGGCCCATCGCTGGCCACCCATGCGCGAAATCAACTCCGCCACTTACACGTGGGTCCGCTCGGTCATCCACTCTTGCCACACACTTTGACTAACGCGTGGGGCCTCTCAATCGGATCGTCCTTCTCCGGACCAGCTGCTGAGAACTCCACCGGTGTCTGAGCTCGCAGCCAGGGCGATCCTAGCAACGAACTCCAATTTTCTCGGCCGCCAGTCTCTTTCCCGCTTGTTCCACACTCGCGCTCGGTTCTTCGTCTCGCACGTTGCTGCGCCCGTGCGCTGTGCGCGCGCGGAATCCGTGGTGTCTGACTAGTTCGTCACCTTCCTGGTGAAATCGTGCCGCGCAACAGAACCGAGCTCAGTCAGTGCGCGATCCTCGGAATCTGTTGGCGCCGCCCCGGACCGACCGCACCACGACTATAAGGGGTTTGCCCTGGTGCTCTGCGTCCTCTTTGCATCTTCGCAGGCTGTTTCTCCAGCGCTACCTCCGTGAGCGAGTGAACCAAGGTTTGGTGAGACCGCCGCCGCATGCTCGTCTCACCGTTGGTGCCATCCGGTGGTCGGGAGGAGGACTGGGGTCATTATCATCTGTCGTGGGACTCGCGCGAGTGGAGAATAGGGATCACGCATCGGCATCCACAAGGAATCGCTCATTGGAGCAATTGGGAAGCCACGGATCCACGCCACGCCGTGGTCAGCCTCTGCGGACCCTCCATTCTTGGTAAGTGACCCACGAGTAATTTCACTTTTCACTGGGCATCGCATAGGGCCAGAACTGTCTGGTTTAGACCGATAGGATGAGTGATCGCCGTGGCTAGCCATGGCGCCGCCGTGTTGCCTGGCAGCGCCACCGGTCGGAGTCTGGTGAAGGGGAGCGGGATCGCGGTGGCCGTTGATCTCATGTCTAACAGCTGTGATTAGATGTAGGGTCGAAGTAGAGTGAACCGTGGATTCGCTGATGTGCGGTGCGGATTCAATCAGGGGTGTAGCGTCGCGTGGATCTGCGGTGGCCCTTGGATCACGATCGGGCAGATCCGATAGGGCCTCGGCTATTTAAAATCAGGACCGTCAGTCTCTGATCCGAGGGATGTCATCGCGTAACGTTTCATAATAGATAAGATCTAATCATAGCCGTCCGCTGTTGATCTTGCGACCGTGAACCTTCCATACCCTTTCAGCCAAACACTTTTATGTAAGAGACCCTGTCCTTCTTTAAAAACAACCCACGGTCCAATCCTATAGAAAGATCCAAGCATACAGGTCCTAAAACTTACACAGCCCCACCTGCGCTAGTGAATATTAACATACGCAGTCCAAAATTCCTATTTTCTTGGTATATTAATTCAAGAAACTTGTAAAATTCATATTTATTTCATTCTAGCTCCGATTCGATCCATTCCAATTGCATTAGCTTCATGATAATATTGTCTATTGTTCAGTAACCTTATTTTACTATGTAACCTAATTATAAAAATAGCACTTAATTCTATTTTATGTTAGCACCTAAATTATTCAGAAAATCATAACTTGTACACTTTAAATCTGATTTGACATGTTCGAATTGTGTTGGACTCGTACTAATGTTACCTACACCATAGTAACATCATTTTACCATGTAACATGCTATCAAAAACAATTAATTAATTTATCCAACCAATGTTCATTGGATTAACATATTTAATCTGAGTTAATCTAGGATTTTAATTTGGACCATCTACTAGAATATGATTCTGTGGTAACTTAGATTGAAGGTTAAGTTAGTTATATCTTTCTCAAATATTGATTTTAATCATCATAATATATAGTTTATTGATTAATCACTTAGAACATGGTAAAACCATAGCTTCTTATCCATAACTCCGATTATAGTGCTTCTCGAGCCCACGATCTCGTAGCTTCGCGTAGATTATTATTATGCATTACGTTCTTATGTTTAGTGTGATGTTAATTTTGTCTATACCATATTTGGTTGTATTGTTACGACTAGCGCGAGGTTCAAGGATATGAAGAATCACCCTGGTAACTGGAATCTCAAGTGCTAGGCAAGTTGTGCCCTTGAACCACTTTTGTTACCCAATAATATTCTTTAATATCACTTACTCATGCATTGGTTTAATTTTGATGGGACCCAATAGGTCACCCTAGTCTATTTATCCTTTTCACCTTGTTTATCCCTGAATCAATTTGGGTAGTTATGCTATTGCTCTATATGGTTTTGGGATAAATATTTCATTATATCCATGTTCCAATTATTCTGTTATGTTATTTATGTTCATGATAAGATCATTATGTTAATTGGAACATGGAGCGACCACCCGGCAAAACAGTGCTACCACAAGGGTTTAATAGGACGCCCTTGGCTGATTAACTAGGAGAGCTAGTGGATGACTACCTTACCCGAAAGGGGCAAGGGCAGTAGGGGAGTGGTCAGTGTAGGGAGGTCCTTGGGTTGATTTTGCTGCGATGGCGGTCAGGCGAGGGATTCCTGCACTAGAGCTTCCTATAAACTGTAGCGGGTTTTCTGAAGCTAGTGGAACTTTGTAAAGGCCTCGTAGTGTTACCCTGCCTTGCTTCCTTGGTAGAGGTGTATGAGATTCATGACCCCTTGGTGGATGGGTAACACGGCTTGTGGATAAAGATGTGCAACATCTGCAGAGTGTAAAACTGGTATACTAGCCATGCTCACGGTCATGAGCAGCTCGGACACTCACATGACTAATTTATGGAACCTAAACTCAATTTGTCATTTCATTGCATTGGGATTATTTTGTTATTACATTTACTTATTTATTATGGTTTGGTATTTACTTACACTTAGTAACTACTAATAAAACTTTGACCAACTTATAAAAGCAATGCTCAGCTTCAACCTTTATTTTGTTGATCAGCCTTACACTTCATATGAACTCCCACCTTTCGTGAGTTCATGCCACATTATTCCCCACAACTTGTTGAGCGATGAACTTGTGTGAGCTCACCCTTGCTGTCTCATACCCCCACAGGTCAAGGACAGGTACCACAGGATGAAGCACATGGTGGATGATGCGCTGTGTTCGTGAGTGGTCTAGGTCGTCGTCTCTCAGTTGACTTTCTGGCGCCAAGGATGGATTTTAGATCCTATTATATTTACCTTTATTTTTGTAAGTCTTCCGCTATGTAATACGTACTCTGATGTTATTGTGACATTTATCTCTATACACTCTGTTATTATATATGTTGTCTTCTTTGACGCATGTATGAGATGCACCTGGCTTTGCCCTTTAAAGCCCGGGGTGTTACAGAAGTGGTATCAGAGGAATGTTGACTGTAGGACAAAACCTAGATAGAACTAGATAACCCTTACCTACTTACCTTACTCTGATTCTTTTCTAAACTCATCTTAATCTTTTCTCATCTATTTCCGCTTTACTCTGATTCTTTTCTAAACTTATCTTATTCTTTTCTCGTCTATTTCCACTTTACTCTGATTATTCTTACCTGTCCCTTCTAAAGACAAAAGTGGATTTCACACTTTGAAATCATGTGCCTAAGTGACTTTTAGGAATAGGAGACCTATTCTTAGTAATAAAAACAAAACTATTTTTATAGGTATCTATATGCTTGAGTGTTTGTTCTTATGATACATGTCTGATTTGGATCTTTGATTGAGTGTGATTAGTTGTGCAGTAATGTCCACAATTACATCTTCATATACGTATAAGCATAAATAGAATTCATAAGATAACTAAACAACTTAGATTATCCTTCATTAAAGTATATCTATTTTATATAGATTCCTCTTATCTTAAAAGATACTCTCTTACCTTAATAGACTCATCTCATCTCGAAAGGATTTTCATCTTATCCTAATCGGTCTAACTAATCTCAAAAGATTCTACCATGGTCTTAGAGACTCATCTTGACCTAACGAGCATACTTATCCTCACCACTTTGCTTACCTCATAATAGAATAACAAACATGGCCTACTCCAAAATAAAGTTAGTAGATCCTATCTAGTCTAATCTGATTACACCAATTTAATTCAGATCCCATCTAATTTGATCATATCTAACCTAATGGACAAACATGTTAGAGAATACTAGGAAAATAGATTGTACCCTACTTCTATAAGCATGTTTTAACCCAAATTGGTGCCCTAGATTAACTAGACCACATACAACTACCTAACCATATGCAACTACCTTAACCACCCGATAGTTGCATAACCCCTCTATTTTAACCGACAGAGATTCTGACCTACCAACAACATATAATCCATCCTATCGCAAAAGATTCTAACTTGTCCTAATAATATATATTCTACCCTCGTAGATCTATCTAACTTAAACTAGTCTAATCTAGTTATATTCAATCTAATCTAGACCCTACCATAATCTAATATGGTCTAATCTATGTTACAAGCATTAAATAAACCATATTCCTATAAATGTTTTTTAAATCTGAATTGGTGTCTTAGACCAACTTGTCCGAGAAACCATGACCCATCCTATATTATAGGCTGCCCAACCCATTTATCTTACAAGCAAAGAAAAACTCTGTTCAATCTACCTACCCCAAGTACCCACACTGTAATACTCAAAAATGTAAAATTTAAAAACATAGTTGATTTACACGCATGTTTTGCCTCTGTTTTTTTATAAGAGGTGAATCAACACTTCAAGAGTCATTAATTAACTAATGACACCTAAATTAATACGTGCATCATGCTGGACTTCCTTTGTATGTGAACTTAAAACTCAAACAAATAAGTAAAACAAGTATAACTTCAAAACCCAGTTTGAGATTTTAATTATGGGAGCAAAGGAATTGAAGAATGAATAGAAATAATAATAATATTATTATTATTAATAATACCAGTGAGATTGTGGCAAAACATTGATAGTATTAATCTTAGAGTGCTATTAATATTTGAGAATTTGAGATTCAAACCAGCAATTCAAATCTAATTTGAATTAGAAGAAAAGAGAAATAAGAAAAAGAATAAGAAAAGGTGAAAGAAACCTAACTGGGCTGACCCTACCCCAAATTTGGCCCACCCTATTTCCCCCTCGGTCTGGCTTCACCTCGCGCGCGCGCCCAGCACAGGTGCATCGGCTGACGCGTGGACCCTCTTGTCGGCCATGCAAGCGCGCGCTCGACCCTTACCCTCTGTCGTGTGGGGCCCGTTCTGCAGACACGCAAGCCACCAACACCTGCAATCTAGTGTCGCTTAACTGTGGGCCATCGTTGCCAGTTCTATCGCCCTGCTCAAATCGAACAGAGACCACCAACCCTGTAGCCGCAACAAACTCCACCGCGATTCATGGGGAGCCCAGCTCGACCTCGCGCGCAGCAACAAACTCACCGTGAAGACCGCATCGTCCGCGAAACAGACTCCCCCACGCTCGGAGTTCTCTGGTCCCATAAAGCGTGGTCACAGATTGCCGCGGCATCCTTTTTCTAGGAATCATACTGCGCAGCGGAAGAAGCATACAACCGCCAGGGAACGCGAGGGATAGGTGAGAGAAGTGAGGGCCGCCGCTTTGGGGACTTCTTCAACGACGCCATATGGGCTCGCGAATCATGCCAGTGACCTTCGCGGGGCCGCGTGGATGGCATGGTTACATTCCAGGTCGAGCACGGGGCGGAGAGAATTTGAGTGCGCCTCATCCGGTTACTGCGGAATCCGCCACGCGGGGGAGGACCCCGATTCGGTGTCATTGCGCCGTCTGCAACCTAGCCGGGAGCTTCTCCATGTCGCGCTTGACTTGACCATGGCCATGGTTGAGCGATGCCGCGCTCCGGGCTATGGGGATTGCTCACCGGGCCTCTACGCCGCCGCGGGCTCACCCTCCGCCGTGGACTGCTTCGACTGAGCCTCTGCCGTCGGTGAGAACCACCCCCCCCCCCCCGTGTTATCTATGTTCTGCGCTTCACGTAGCACTCTTAGGAGCGGGGATTGGGGCATCTAAGCGCCGGAACAGCAATCGCCGGCAGACCCTCCGCCGTGCGACACAGGAACGCCGCTGTCCTGGTGGTCGGAATGGGGATAACACGCGTGCACCGTCCGATCCCGTGGTAACGGTTCAGATTGGAATGGGGGCATACCGCTTCGTGGTGCAATCCGAACCCCAGATCTCTAATCTAACGGCCCTCTATGTGTACCGATTCAGTATTAATTAAATCTAATCCTGGCCACTGAAGTTTAATCGGACGGCCAGAGCTCCTCGGAACCCCTTCGCGGGCACAGATTTGCACATAGGCCCCCGAAGTATTTAGGTATTAACCCGCAGTCCTGGTTACTAGAGTCTGAGTCATTGGATAATTTATGCAGTAGCCCTGGAGTTTCTGTTAATAATGCGCCAAGTCCAGAGACCAATAAAAATAGAAAATTAAGTATAGAAAATGATTTTTAATACAAAAACAATACTAGAAACTTGTATAATTCATATATAATTCATTTTAGCTCCAAATTGAGTCATTCCAGTTGCAATAATTTTGTATTAATATTGTCTACCAACTAGTAATACTGTTTAGCCGTGAAACTTGAATTAAAATTATTCATTTGGATTAATCTATTCTAACCACTAAATAATTTCCGAAATTCATAACTTTGTAACCGCAACTCCGAATTTAGTGGTTCTTGTTTCTACGATCTCGTAACGTCGCGTAGATTATTTTTACGCAGTGTATTCTTATGTTTGGTGTGATGTTAATTTTGTCTATACCATGTTTGTTTGTATTGCTACGACTAGCAGCGAGGTTACGAATTACTTGAAGAGCAAGTTGGTACCTGGAATCTCAAGTGCCAGGCAAGTTGTGCCCTTGATTCACTTTTGTTACCCAATAATATTCTTTATTATCACTATTCAATGCATAGGTTTAATTTTGATGGGACCCAATAGGTCACCCTAGTCTGTTATCCATTTTACCTTGTTTACCCCTGAATCACATGGGTAGTTATGCTATTGCTTTACATGGTTTTGGGTTAATATTTCATTATGTCCATGTTCCAGTTATTTTGTTATTCTATTTATGTTCATGTCAAGATCATTATATTATTGTTAATTGGAACATGGAGCTTAACTTGAGAAACACGTGCCACCACAAGGGAGGAATGGGACCCCTTGGCTAACTAATAAGGAAAGCTAGTGGAAGACTACCTTACCCGAAAGGGGCAAGGGCAGTAGGGGAGTTGCATGCAAGAAGGTTCTCGGGTAGACTTTGTTGCGATGGCGGTTAGACGGGGGATTCTTGCAAGTGCTCTTCCCATAAACTGTAGCGGGTTTTCGGAAGCTAGTGGAACTTTGTAAAGGCCTCGTAGTGGATCCCTAGCCATTCACCTTGGTAGTGTCTAAGGGTCTAGCTAACCCTAGCGACATGGGAAACATGGCTTGTGGGTAAAGGGTACAACCTCTGCAGAGTGTAAAACTGGTATACTAGCCGAGCTCACGGTCATGAGCGGCTCAGGACTCTCCGATGATTAAATTATCGAACCTAAACTCAATTTGTCATTTGCATATGCATGGGATTATTTATTAATTTTGTTCTATTACTTTATTTAAGGTTTGGTATTCACTTACACTTAGTAACTGCTAATAAAATTTTGACCAACTTATAAAAGCAATGCTCAGCTTTATCCCCTATTGTTGATCAGCCTTACACTTCATGAACTCCCACCTTTGGTGAGTTCATGTCACATTATTCCCCACAACTTGTTGAGCGATGAATATGTGTGAGCTCACCCTTGCTGTCTCACACCACCCCCACAGGTCAAGAGCAGGTACCACTCGATGGCGCATGGTGGATTTTGCGCTGTGTTCGTGAGAGGTCTAGGTCGTCGTCTCCCAGTTGACTTTCTGGCGCCAATGATAGATTTTAGATCCTGTTATATTTATCCTTTATTTTCATAAGTCTTCCGCTATGTAATAAGTACTATGATTATTATGACATTTATCTCCATACTCTCTGTTATTATATATGTTGTCTTCTTGGCGCATGTATGAAATGCACCTGGCTTTGTTCCTTAAAGCCGGGTGTGACAGAAGTGGTATCAGAGGAAATGTTGATTGTAGGACGAAACCTAGATAGAAATGAACAACCCTTACCTACTTACCTTACTCTAATTCATTCTATACTTATCTTATCTTGATCCTGTCTCACCTTTTGCTATCATACTCTGATTACTCTTACCTTATCTACTCTATGACAAGATGGATTTCACACCTTGGAATCCTAAAATTATGAACTTTTTAAGAGATAGGAGACCTAAGACAAAATTAAAACTATTTTCTCTATTTAAAAATGTTGGTTGATTGTTCTGATGATAAATGCTTGATTTGCTTCTTTGATTGATTGAAAACATTATAGTTGGGCATCTTAGCATGTACCACCATAAGGTAATGTATTAGCTTTAGTGGATAACACACTAATCTACTTAGCTAATAAATCTCTCGCAGTAACATCCCTCGTAATTACTCGCCTTGTCTACAATCCTTGCTTTCTTACCCTGTGTTTCTAACCAGATGGGCTACCCCTATAGTGTTAGAAGAGAGCAGTATAGACTTGATCCTTGGTATGTCATGGTTAAGAAAGGCAAAGGCAGTATATACACTGTGCTAAGGGAATCGTAGAACTCACCAGTTCCAAAGGACAAGGATTTGAAGTTGGAATTGCAATAACTACCGCCACCAGACTAGCGGCATTCTTAGTAGATGAGAAGTTTATTGGTGACAACATCCATGTGGTTAGAGATTTTCCGGATGTCTTCCCAGAAGAGTTACCAGGGATGCCACCATATAGGAAAGTTGAGTTCGCTATTGATTTCTTACCTGGGACTGCTCCTAATTCTAAACGACCATACAGGATGTCCATTGAAGAACTAAAGGAACTTAAGAAGAAACTAATGGAATTACAAGAGGCTGGGTACATTCGTTCGGATTCTTCACCTTGTGGAGCGTCAGTTCTATTTGTACAGAAGAAGGATGGATCACAAAGGATGTGCGTGGATTATAGGTCCCTTAATGATGTCACTGTGAAGAACAAGTATCTGTTACCCCCGCATTGAGGATTTATTTGATCAGATGAGAGGTGTCAGGGTATTCTCGAAGGTCGATCTCCGATCGGGTTATCACCAAATGAAGATTAGGCCATCGGATATTCCCAAGACGGATTTTTCGACCTGATATGGTTTATACGAGTTCATCGTTATGTCATTTGGACTAACTAATGCACCGGCTACTTTATGGATCTGAAGAATAAGGTGTTTATGGAGTATTTGGACAGATTTGTCGTAGTATTCATCGACTGTATTCTTATTTATTCCAAGAGTGATAGTGATCATGAGGAACATCTGAGATTGGTGCTACAGAAGCTACGAGATAATCAACTCTACGCCAAGTACAGTAAATGCAAGTTTTGGATTGACGAGGTGCCATTTCTTGGACATATCATTTCTAATGGAGGAATATCAATGGATCCTACTAAAGTCAAGGATATAGTGGTGTGGAGCATACCCACTATAGTTACTGAGGTCCGGAGTTTCTTGGGACTTACAGGATACTATCGAAGATTTATTGAAGGATTTTCTAAGATCGCTAAGCCTATGACCTCACTTCTGGAGAAGGAAAGAGAGTTTAAGTGGGATGAGAAATGTCAAGATAGCTTTGACCAACTAAAGAAGAGATTGATGTCACCACCAGTGTTGGTTGTGCCAGATCTACAGAAAGGATTTGACGTTTATTGTGATGCCTGCGGCCAAGGCTTGGGATGTGTACTTATGCGAGAAGGACACGTGATTGCCTACATGTCTCGTCAATTACGGAAACAAGAGTTGAACTACCCCACTCATGACTTAGAACTGGTAGCCGTTCTGCATGAGCTTAAGATTTGGAGACATTATATCATGGGAACCAAGTGCCAAGTGTACACGGATCATAAGAGTTTGAAGTATATATTCACTCAGAAGGATCTCAACCTTAGGCAATGCCGTTGGTTGGAGCTTATTAAGGATTATGAGTTGGAGATTCACTATCACCCGGGCAAGGCAAATTTGGTTACAGATGCCTTAGGTCGAAAGGAGCATGTTCATTCAGCTGTTGTTGCCCAGCTACCCGATGAGATTGTTGAGGATTTTAGGAGACTTAACCTAGGGATAGTTGCTCACACTGAAGGAGTTACTATTGATGTGGAATCTACTTTGGAACAAGAAATCCGCAAAGGACAAATTGGTGATGCTAAGACAAGAGATTAAGGATTTGATTACTGAAAGTCGAGGTCCAGAATTCACGGAAGATGAGCAAGGCACCATGTGGATCAAGGACAAGATATGTGTCCCTGAGATTGAAAGCCTTCGTGAGACTATACTGAGGGAGGCCAATGACTTGGATTATTCTATTCATCTTGGGATTACCAAGATGTATCAGGATTTGAAGCAGAAGTACTGGTTGTATGGATTAAAGAGAGATGTGGTTGCACATGTGGGTATGTGCGATGTGTGTCAAAGAGTTATGGCCGAACACCAAAGACCAACTTGATTATTATACCCATTAATGATACCCGAGTGGAAGTGGGAAGAGATTGGTATGGATTTCATTACTGGATTGCCTCGCACCCAGAAAGGATATGATGCTATATGGGTGATTGTGGATAGACTGACCCAAGTGGCTAATTTTGTTTCGGTCAAGACTATTTATATGGTATCTCAATTGGTAGAGTGATATATGGCTCGGATTATGTCTCTACAACGGTGTACCAAAGAAGATCATTTTGGATAGGGGATCACAGTTTACCTCCAGAATTTGGAAAAGTTTTATGAGAATATGGATACGAAGTTGAATTTTAGTTTGGCCTATCATCCTCAGACTGATGGACAGACTGAAAGGACTAATCAAGTATTGGGGCACATGTTGAGAGCTTGTGTCCTTTAGCATGGTAGTAGTTGGGACAAGAGTCTACCTTATGCTGAGTTCTCATATAATAATAGTTACCAGGCCAGTCTGAAGATGTTACCGTTCGAGACTCTGTATGGAAGGAAATGCAGGACTCCTCTATATTGGGATAAGACTAGAGGAAGACAGTTCTTTGGGCCTGAACTTATTCAAGAGGCAAAAGCGCTACGCTGATAATAGAAGAAGACCACTGGAGTTTGAGGAAAGTGATCATGTGTACCTCAAGGTATCACCATTTCGTTGAATGAGGAGATTTAAATTCAAGGACAAATTGTCCCCTCGCTTTATTGGATCATTCAGAGTTTTTAGGAGAGTTGGAGAGATGGCCTATCAACTCGAGCTACCTGATAATCTATCTGATGTGCATAATGTATTTCATGTGTCTCAACTTAAGAAGTGTCTCCGTGTCCCTAAGGAACAGTTACCAATGGAAGAGCTCAGTGTTTGGAGTGATTTGACTTACACGGAGTTTCCTGTCAAGATTTCTGATACATTGACTCGAGTTACAAGAAATAAGGTGCTAAAGATGTGCAAAGTGCAATGGAGTCACCATGGAGAAGATGAAGCAACATGGGAAGAGAGAAGAAGAGCTTCGCATAGATTTTCCCCATCTTTTCCCTAGTCCTTCCCAAATCTCGAGGACGAGATTTTTGTTAAGGGGGTAGGATTTGTAATACTCAAAAATGTAAAATTTAAAAACATAGTTGATTTACACGCATGTTTTGCCTCTGTTTTTTTATAACAGGTGAATCAACACTTCAAGAGTCATTAATTAACTAATGACACCTAAATTAATACGTGCATCATGCTCGACTTCCTTTGTATGTGCATTTAAAACTCAAACAAATAAGTAAAACAAGTA
Organism: Zea luxurians; assembly: GCA_029449295.1. Taxonomy (NCBI): domain Eukaryota; kingdom Viridiplantae; phylum Streptophyta; class Magnoliopsida; order Poales; family Poaceae; genus Zea; species Zea luxurians. The sequence goes on from JAOPSE010001711.1 coordinate 91,814, forward strand.
TAACTTCAAAACCCAGTTTGAGATTTTAATTATGGGAGCAAAGGAATTGAAGAATGAATAGAAATAATAATAATAATATTATTATTATTAATAATACCAGTGAGATTGTGGCAAAACATTGATAGTATTAATCTTAGAGTGCTATTAAGATTTGAGAATTTGAGATTCAAACCAGCAATTCAAATCTAATTTGAATTATTGAATTAGAAGAAAAGAGAAATAAGAAAAAGAATAAGAAAAGGTGAAAGAAACCTAACTGGGCTGACCCTACCCCAAATTCGGCCCACCCTATTTCCACCTCGGTCTAGCTTCACCTCGCGCGCGTGCCCAGCACTAGTGCATCGGCTGACGCGTGGACCCTCTTGTCGGCCATCCAAGCTCGCGCACGACCCTTACCCTCTGTCGTGTGGGGCCCGTTCCACAGACACGCAAGCCACCAACACCTGCAATCTAGTGTCGCTTACCTGCGGGCCATCGTTGACAGTTCTATCGCTCTGCTCGAATCGGACAGAGACCACCAACCTTGTAGCCGCAACAAACTCCATCGCGATTCATGGGGAGCCCAGCTCGACCTCGCGCGCAAGCAACAAACTCGCCGTGAAGACCGCATCGTCCACGCAACAGACTCCCTCACGCTCGAAGTTCTCTGGTCCCATAAAGCATGGTCACGGATTGCCGCGGCATCCTTTTTTCCAGGAATCATACTGCGCAGCGAAAGAAGCATACAGCCGCCAGGGAACGTGAGGGATAGGTGAGAGAAGTGAGGGCTGCCGCTTTGGGGACTTCTTCAACGACGCCATATGGGCTCGCGAATCATGCCAGTGACCTTCGCGGGGCCACGTGGATGGCATGGTTACATTCCGGGTCGAGCACGGGGCGGAGAGAACTTGAGTGTGCCTCATCCGGTGACTGCGGAATCCGCCGCGCGGGGGAGGACCCCGATTCGGTGTCATTGCGCCCTCTGCAACCTGGCTGGGGAGCTTCTCCATGTCGCGCTGGACTTGACCATGGCCATGGTTGAGCGATGTCGTGCTCCGGGCTACGGGGATTGCTCATCGGGCCTCTACGCCGCCGCGGGCTCGCCCTCCGCCGTGGACTACTTCGACTGAGCCTCTGCCGTCGGTAAGAACCACCCCCCTGTTATCTATGTTCTACGCTTCATGTAGCACCCTTAGGAGCGGGGATTGGGGCAAACTAAGCGCCGGAACAGCAATCGCCGGTAGACCCTCCGCCGTGCGACACAGGAACGCCGCCGTCCTGGTGGTCAGAATGGGGATAACACGCGTGCACCGTCCGATCCCGTGGTAACGGTTCAGATTGGAATGGGGGCATACCGCTTCGTGGTGCAATCCGAACCCCAGATCTCTATTCTAACGGCCCTCTGTGCCACTGAAGTTTAATTGGATGGCCAGAGCTCCCCGGAACCCCTTCGCGGGCACAGATTTGCACATAGGCCCCCGAAGTATTTAGGTATTAACTTGCAGTCCTGGTTACTGGAGTCTGAGTCATTGGATAATTTACGCAGTAGCCCCTGGAGTTTCTGTTAATAATGCGCCAAGTCCAGAGACCAATAAAAATAGAAAATTAAGTATAGAAAATGATTTTTAATACAAAAACAATACTAGAAACTTGTATAATTCATATATAATTCATTTTAGCTCCAAATTGAGTCATTCCAGTTGCAATAATTTTGTATTAATATTTTCTACCAACTAGTAATACTGTTTAGCCGTGAAACTTGAATTAAAATTATTCATTTGGATTAATCTATTCTAAGCACTAAATAATTTCCAAAATTCATAACTTGGTAACCGCAACTCCGAATTTAGTGGTTCTTGTTTCTACGATCTCGTAACGACGCGTAGATTATTTTTACGCAGTGTATTCTTATGTTTGGTGTGATGTTAATTTTGTCTATACCATGTTTTTTTGTATTGCTACGACTAGCAGCGAGGTTACGAATTACTTGAAGAGCAAGTTGGTACATGGAATCTCAAGTGCCAGGCAAGTTGTGCCCTTGATTCACTTTTGTTACCCAATAATATTCTTTATTATCACTATTCAATGCATAGGTTTAATTTTGATGGGACCCAATAGGTCACCCTAGTCTGTTATCCATTTTACCTTGTTTACCCCTGAATCACATGGGTAGTTATGCTATTGCTTTACATGGTTTTGGGTTAATATTTCATTATGTCCATGTTCCAGTTATTTTGTTATTCTATTTATGTTCATGTCAAGATCATTATATTATTGTTAATTGGAACATGGAGCTTAACTTGAGAAACACGTGCCACCACAAGGGAGGAACGGGACCCGTTGGCTAACTAATTAGGAAAGCTAGTGGAAGACTACCTTACCCGAAAGGGGCAAGGGCAGTAGGGGAGTTGCATGCAAGGAGGTTCTCGGGTTGACTTTGTTGCGATGGCGGTTAGACGGGGGATTCTTGCAAGTGCTCTTCCATAAACTGTAGCGGTTTTTGGAAGCTAGTGGAACTTTGTAAAGGCCTCGTAGTGGATCCCTAGCCATTCACCTTGGTAGTGTCTAAGGGTCTAGCTACCCTGGCAACATGGGAAACACGACTTGTGGGTAAAGGGTACAACCTCTGCAGAGAGTAAAACTGGTATACTAGCCGAGCTCACGGTCATGAGCGGCTCAGGACTATCCGATGATTAAATTATGGAACCTAAACTCAATTTGTCATTTGCATATGCATGGGATTATTTATTAATTTTGTTCTATTACTTTATTTAAGGTTTGGTATTCACTTACACTTAGTAACTGCTAATAAAATTTTGACCAACTTATAAAAGCAATGCTCAGCTTTAACTCCTATTGTTGATCAGCCTTACACTTCATGAACTCCCACCTTTGGTGAGTTCATGTCACATTATTCCCCACAACTTGTTGAGCCATGAACATGTGTGAGCTCACCCTTGCTGTCTCACACCCCCCCACAGGTCAAGAGCTGGTACCACTGGATGGCGCATGGTGGATTTTGTGTTGTGTTCGTGAGAGGTCTAGGTCGTCGTCTCCCAGTTGACTTTCTGGCGCCAATGATAGATTTTAGATCCTGCTATATTTATCCTTTATTTTCATAAGTCTTCCGCTATGTAATAAGTACTCTGATTATTGTGACATTTATCTCTATACTCTCTGTTATTATATATGTTTTCTTCTTGGCGCATGTATGAAATGCACCTGGCTTTGTTCCTTAAAGCCGGGTGTGACACACACCTATCTCAACTATATCCCTAGTTATGATAACACCAGCTTGACCGATATAACAGGTTGCATAACTTATCCAACCAATCTAGAAGCAAAACAACAAGACAGACTCTGCTTAAGCTTATTTAACTCATAACAACCTATTAACCTATTTTGTTTACCTAAGAATCTACCTTAACTACATGTCCCAAATTCGGATAACAACTTCAAGAACGAAGATCGAAGATGATCGACCTCATCAAATCAAGGAAGGATAAGATTCAAGCCAGATCTTCAAAGGAATCAAGATCCACAATCTTGGATGGAGTATTTCCTTACCCTACCCTTTCTTGCCCAAACCTATCTATGCTTTAAAGGCATCTTCCATTCTACATAATAAAGTGGACATACATATATACACACATGCTTTCCTAACCACCAGCTCCACCAAGCTACATAGACATATATATAAATTACTACTATTTGTAAGATCTAAATGTTACTTTAGTTAGTAGATGATATGATATTATTTTAGGAAGAATAATAAGGTCTAATTGACCATATGTGTTGCTAATAAATTGTGCATCATGCTGAGATTTTGTTTGTGCATATGTTTTGAGATAACATAGTTATGCACCCTTTCCTTACAAATCTCGAGGACAAGATTTCTCTTAAGGGGGGTAGGATTTGTAAACCCTAAAATACATTTTGAGAAAGTAGGAAGTCATATTGTTCTCTTTGAGGATTAATAATGATATTGAGTCTAGTATATGATTGATCCTCTCAAATGATTAAACAAATAAAAATGATATTAGGGTTTAATAACTCAGATTTAAATATGACTTATAAAAATTTAAATTTTTATTTCAAGTCTCAAAATAATAATAATAATGAGTTTTCCTATTTAATTTAATAAGTGTTTCTTTCACCAATAATACATATAGAAGCATAAACGCTAAGATAAGCTAATAAATAAATATTCCACTTTTGCATTCAAGTGGGAGTTTGTTTGAGCACTTAAATTTGAACTCCATTTGAAGTTTATTCAAAAAAATTGAATTTGAAACTTGAAAACAAAATAAAATAAAGAGAAAAGAAGGAAAATACAATGCAAATGAGATAAAATAAATATTTAAATAGATAAGATGACCCCTTGCCATGTTTGAGTTTGATATTTAAAATTAAGGTAAGTTTATCATGAAGTTTGAATTAGAATGGAATTTAAATTTATGAATTTGAAAAGTTAAAAGGAAAATAAAATAGGATATAAAAGAAAAAGAGAAAACAGTGCACTGGGCCGCCAACCCCAAAGCAGGCCCATCATCACCACTGTTGCGCACGGCCCAACTTCCCCCTTCACGCACTAGCCCATCGCTGGCCACCTGCGCGCGAAATCAACTCCACCACTTACACGTGGGTCCACTCAGTCATCCACTCTTGCCACACACTTGACTGACGCGTGGGACCTCTCAATTGGATCGTCCTTCTCCGGACCAGCTGCTGAGAACTCCACCGGTGTCTGAGCTCGCAGCCAAGCGATCCTAGCAACGAACACCAATTTTCTCGGCCGCCAGTCTCTTTCCCCCTTGTTCCACGCTCGCGTCCGGTTCTTCCTCTCGCACGTTGCTGCACCCGTGCGCGCACGCGGAATCCACGGTGTCTGACCAGTTCGTCGCCTTCCAAGTGAAATCGCGTCACGCAACAGAACCGAGCTCAGTCAGTGCGATCCTCGGAATCTGTTGGCGCTGCCCCGGACCGACCACGCCACAACTATAAGGGGTTTACCCTGGTGCTCTGTGTCATCTTTGCATCTTCGCGGGCCATTTCTCTAGCGCTGCCTCCGTGAGCGAGTGAACCGAGGTTTGGTGAGACCGCCGTCGCGTGCTCGTCTCACCGTTGGTGCCATCCATTGGTCGGGAGGAGGACTGGGTCATTATCATCTATCATGGGACTCGCGCGAGTGGAGAAATAGGGATCACGCATCGGCATCCGCGAGGAATTGCTCACCGGAGCAATTGGGAAGCCGCGGATCCACGCCTCACTGTGGTTAGCCTCTATGGACCCTCCATTCTTGGTAAGTAACCCACGAGTAATTTCACTTTTCACTGGGCATCGCGTTGGGCTAGAATTGTCTGGTTTAGATCGGTAGGATGCGTGATCGCCGTGGCCGGCCATGGCACCGCCGTGTTGCCAGGCAGCGCCGTCGGTCGGAGTATGGTGAAGGGAGCGAGATCACGGTGGCCGTTGATCTCATGTCTAACGGCCATGATTAGATGTAGGGTCGAAGTAGAGTGAACCGTGGATTCGCTGATGTGCGGTGCAGATTCAATCAGGGGTGTAGCGTCGCGCGGATCTGCGGTGGCCCTTGGATCACGATCGGGCGGATTCGACAAGGCCTCGGCTACTTAAAATCAGGACCGTCAGTCTCTGATCCGAGAGACGTCATCGCGTAACGTTTCATAATAGATAAGATCTAATCATAGCCGTCCACTGTTGATCTTGCGGCCGTGAACCTTCCATACCCTTTCAGCCCAACACTTTTACGTATGGGACCCTGTCCTTCTTTAAAAACAACTCGCAGTCCAATCCTATAGAAAGAACCAAGCAAACAGGTCCTAAAACTTACACAGGCCCCCCTGCGCTTGTGAATATTAACATACGCAGTCCAGAATTCCTATTTTTCTTGGTAAATTAATTCAAGAAACATGTAAAATTCATATTTATTTCATTCTAGCTCCGATTCGATCCATTCCAATTGCATTAGCTTCATGATAATATTGTCTATTGTTTAGTAACCTTATTTTACTATGTAACCTAGTTATAAAAAAGCACTTATTTTGTTTTATGTTAGCACCTAAATTATTCAGAAAATCATAACTTGTACACTTTAAATCCGATTTGACCCGTTCGAATTGTGTTGGACTTGTACTAATATTACCTACACCATAGTAACATCATTTTACCATGTAACATGCTATCAAAAACAATTAATAATTTATCCAACCTATGTTTATTGGATTAACATATTTAATCTGAGTTAATCTATGATTTTAATTTGGACCATCTACTGGTATATGATTCTGTGGTAACGTTGATTGAAGGTTAAGTTAGTTATATCTTTCTCACATAATTGATTTTAATCATCATAATATATAGTTTATTGATTAATCACATAGAACCTGGTAAAAACCATAGCTTCTTATCGATAACCCCGATTATAGTGCTTCTCAAACCCACGATCTCGTAGCTTCACGTAGATTATTATTATGCAGTATGTTCTTATGTTTGGTGTGATGTTAATTTTGTCTATACCATGTTTGGTTGTATTGCTACGACTAGCGCGAGGTTCGAGGATATGAAGAATCACCCTGGTAACTAGAATCTCAAGTGCCAGGGAAGTTATGCCCTTGAACCACTTTTGTTACCCAATAAATATTCTTTAATATCACTTATTCATGCATAGGTTTAATTTTGATGGGACCCAATAGGTCACCCTAGTCTGTTTATCCTTTTCACCTTGTTTATCCCTGAATCAATTTGGGTAGTTATTCTATTGCTCTATATGGTTTTGGGATTAATATTTCATTATATCCATGTTCCAATTATTCTGTTATGTTATTTATGTTCATGTTAAGATCATTATGTTAATTGGAACATGGAGCGACCACCCGGGAAAACAGTGCTACCACAAGGGTTTAATGGGACGCCCTTAGCTGATTAACTAGGAAAGCTAGTGGATGACTACCTTACTGGAAAGGGGCAAGGGCAGTAGGGGAGTGGTCAGTGTAGTGAGGTCCTTGGGTTGATTTTGCTGCGATGGCAGTCAGGTGAGGGATTCCTGCACTGGAGCTCCCTATAAACTGTAGCGGGTTTTCTGAAGCTAGTGGAACTTTGTAAAGGCCTCGTAGTGTTACCTTGCCTCGCTTCCTTGGTAGAGGTGTATGGGATTCATGACCCCTTTGGCAGATGGGTAACACGACTTGTGGGTAAAGATGTGCAACCTCTACAGAGTGTAAAACTGGTATACTAGCCGTGCTCACGGTCATGAGCAGCTCGGAGACTCACATGATTAATTTATGGAACCTAAACTCAATTTGTCATTTCATTGCATTGCGATTATTTTGTTATTACCTTTACTTATTTATTATGGTTTGGTATTTACTTACACTTAGTAACTGCTAATAAAACTTTGACCAACTTATAAAAGCAATGCTCAGCTTCAACCTTTATTTTGTTGATCAGCCTTACACTTCACATGAACTCCCACCTTTGGTGAGTTCATGCCACATTATTCCGCACAACTTGTTGAGTGATGGACTTGTGTGAGCTCACTCTTGCTGTCTCACAACCCCCACAGGTCAAGGACAGGTACCACAGGATGAAGCGCATGGTGGATGATGCGCTGTGTTCGTGAGAGGTCTAGGTCATCGTCTCCTAGTTGACTTTCTGGTGCCAAGGATGGATTTTAGATCCTATTATATTTACCTTTATTTTTGTAACTCTTCCGCCATGTAATACTTACTTTGATGTTATTGTGACATTTATCTCTATACACTCTGTTATTATATATGTTGTCTTCTTTGGCGCATGTATGAGATGCACTCGGCTTTGTCCTTAAAGCCCGGGGTGTTACACATGCCATGCCTTAGTCCGTGCTTGATATTTGTTCAGGGCTTGCAGAGCGAGGACATGGTCTCCGTCAGTAAGACCTTTGGAAGTTGACTCGTCGACGTTATGGGTGGCCACTGGGCTTGTTCGTGGGGATCCATACTTTAACTCTTGTGGTGTCATTGCCTCGGATCCATACATCAAGCAGATGGGTGTGAACCCGGTTGCCCTAGACTCTATCATGTTCAACGCCCATATGACTTTGGGTAGTTGGTCCGCCCATTTACCCTTCTTGTCATCAAGGAGCCTTTTCTTGATAGTGCTGAAGATCTTACTGTTGGCGCGTTCGACAACACCGTTGGACTATGGGTGGTAGACAGAGGCGAACACTGCCTTCGTGCCGATGGAACTACAGAATTCTCAAAAGTCTTGGTTGTCAAACTGCTTGTCGTTGTCGACCATCAGTTCCGATGGGACTCCGAACCGACATACGATATTCTACCAGAAAAATTTTTGTGCGGTCTTCGATGTTATTATGGAGACTACTCTGCACTCGATCCATTTGGTGGAGTACTTGACGGCCACGGAGGTGAATTTTAGGTTCCCTTGAGCCATGGGTAGTGGTCCAACAATGTCTAGCCCCCACCGCTGAAGCGGCCAGGTGTGGGAAATGAGCTTGGTATGTTGCGAAGGGGTGCCTGTTCTGGGAGAGAATTTCTGGCATGCTTTGCATGATCTGGTGACTCAGTTGACCGTACATATTATAGCAGGCTAGCCAATAGAATCCCTGACGAATTACCTTGGCCGCGAGGGCCCTTGGTCCTGAGTTTGATCCACAAGTTCCGCTGTGGACTTCGCGAAGAAGCTCTAGGCCTTCGGTTTCAGTTATGCATTTCAACATAGGCTGGTTGATTCTTTTTGTAAAGCTGGCCGTCGACGATTGTGAAGTCTCTGCTTCTGTGTTGAAGCCTTTGGCCTCGTTGCAATCGGTTGGATGGTAATGGCCCTGGATGTATAGTGTTATTGGAGCTCGCCAGTCTTCAGCCATTATAAGGTTGACAATCCGATGTCTGTCGGCGTCTTGCGTTATTTGTAAACCTTCGGGATTCCAAACGGCTGGTGTGCCAATGATGTGATACGACACATCAGAGTGCAAGGCTTTGCCTTTGGCTACTGCCTTAGCTAATGTATCGGCCTCTTCGTTCTTGCTTCTCTCAACGTGTTGTAGAGTGAAGCCCTTGAATTTCTTCTTGAGAGTGTGGACAGCAGTGAGGTACTGCATCAGTACGAGCTCTTTGGCTGAGTATTCCTTTTTGATTTGGCCGGCGACGACCTTGGAGTCTGTTTTAATGATGCATGTGGTGACGTCGAGGGCTCGTAGCTTGCAAAGTCCGAGGATGACTGCTTCGTACTCTGCTATATTATTTATGCATCTGTCGGACTCTAAAGCAAAACTGACACATGCGACGTATCTATATTTGACTCCAATGGGTGATGTGATGATTGCCGCGGCGCCTGCCCCTGCGTGACACCATGCGCCATCGCAAGTGGATAGTCTAGACTGTTTCGGTGTGCTCCCTGCTGCGGCCCCACAGGTCCTGTCCAGTCTATGATGAAGTCTGCCAGGACTTGCAACTTGATTGCTGTCCTGGGTTCGAAAATGATGTTGTACCTGAGAGCTCCGCTGCCCACTTTGCATTTCTGGCGGATGCTTCCAGGTTCCTGAATAATTCTCCAAGACCCCTGTCTAAAGTGACTCGTATTTTGAAGGCCTCAAAGTAATGTCGCAACTTGCGTGAAGCCAGGATTACTCCAATATGAGATCTTCTCAAGTTCAGTCATGTTGCATTTGGAAGTTGTGAGGACTTCAGAGACATAGTATACTGGGATTGCTGATTTTTGCCGTCCCTTGTGCTTTTCTTAGACTAGCGCTGCGCTGACTGCACTGTGCGAGGCCGACAATGTAAAGGAAGAGGGGAGTGCTGGGTCTGGACTTGTCAATGTTGCTAAGTCAGATAGATGTTGTTTGAGTGACTTGAAGGGCACTGCTTGTTCTGGGCCCCAGACGAAGTCTTTCACACCACGTAATGTTTTGAAGAATGGCAGGCTTCGCTCGGTGGATTTGGAGATAAATCTATTCAGGGCCGCTAGTCTTCCCGTTAGCTGTTGGATGTCTTTGATAAATTGCGGTGGTGCCATGTCCATGATGCTTGGATTTTGGTTGGGTTGGCTTCGATCCCTCGGTGTGATACCAAGTAGCCGAGTATTTTTCCCAGCCGTACCCCAAAGACACACTTCTCTGGTTGAGTCGTAATCTTGCACTCGTGCATGTTGGCGAATGTCTCTGTGAGGTCAGTCAGGTGGTCCTCTTTGCTTTTACTTGCTTTGACGATGTCGTACATAGGTGAAGATGTTGCGGCCTACTTGGTTTTCGAGGACCTTCTTGGTGAGGCGGGAAAAAGTTGATCCGGCGTTCTTGAGTCCCTCGGGCATCCGTACGAAACAGTACGTGCCGAAGGGTGTGATAAAGCTAGTGCTGGCCTTGTCCTCCTCTTTCATGTAGATCTGGTGGTAGCCCGAGAAGCAATCTAGGAGAGACATGACTTCGTAGCCACCGCACTGTCGACAATCTTGTCGATTCACGGTAGAGGGAAGTTGTCCTTGGGGCATGCTTTATTGAGGCTTGTGAAGTCAATGCACGTGCGCCATTTGCCGCTCTTCTTCTACACCATTACAACATTGGCGAGCCATGTCAGGTAGGTGAATGGTTCGATGAATCTGGCTTCCAAATGAAGATGCACTTCGGCCTTGGCTGCCTCTGTTTTCGTCGGACATTTTCCGTAGCCACTGCTTTTTTGGGCGCACCGAGGGGTCGATGCCCAGACTGTGTTCGATAATTGCGCAGCTAACCCCTAATAGATCGAGGGCGGACCAGGCGAAGACATCCTTGTTACGGCTGAGACAGGAAATAAGCTTTTCCTCGTCTTGCGATGTCAGGTGTTCGCTGATGATGATTGTTTGTTTCGGTGTTGCAGGATCGAGGGGTACTATCTTCATCCCGTCGTTGCTCTACAGCTGGGCGTTGACCTTTTTGCTTTTGGCTGGGTGCTGGCTATGATGCCTTCACATTCTGTTGTGAGGCAGTGAACATTGTGCTGCCCTGGAACGAAGTCTCTCTCAATGTTCCGCGTTGTCTTCTGGTCTCCGTACACTATGATTACGCCCTGTGGGCCTAGGATTTTCATGTAGAGATAAAGCCCATGAATGGCTGCCTCAAACTTGTTGATGGAACCATGCCCATTAAGGCGTTGTATGGGTAGACCATGTCGACTATGTTGAATGTGACTTGCTCACTCCACGCGCTGGGCGCCGCATCGAATGACAAGGGTAGCTCTATCTTGCCAACAGGGAACGTGCCTTTGCCGCCAAATCTGTACTAAGGATTATCTGTGGGCTTGAGGAGGCTGTGGCTGATTCCCATGATTGAAGGCGTGTAAGAAGATGATGTCAGCCTGGCTGCCGTTGTCGACCAACACTTTGTGCAAATCCTAGCCTGCTACCCTGCAATTGATTACCATGGCATCTGCATCCGGTGCGCTGCGCAAGTCAACAACTTTGGCGTCAAAAGTGAGCGGTATATGGGACCACTTCATTTGCACCACTGGGCCGATGAGAGTGACACGGTTAACACTGCGATAGTGGTCCTTTTTCTGTCGCTTGGTGTCGAAGTCCACACTAGATCCCCTAGTGATCATGTGGATGACTCCACGGTAGGGTGGCTCGGCGAAGTCTTCTTGTTTGGGTGCAGGTGGTGGGGGTTATGTGGAAGATTTGGATGGTGCGGGGGGGGGAGAACCTGCACCTCTTGATGGGGGATGGTATGCACGATTGGGTTGATGTTGGACTTGCTCGTTGTGGTAAGGTTGTTGGTGGTGTTGTTGGGGTGGTAGGTGTGCGCGATGACTCACTGGTTGTCGGATGGTTGGGCTCTGGCCATTCTGTCCTTGGTGGCCTTGGTCTCCGGACAATCTCTTGTGGGATGCGCGCAGTCCTCGCCGTGAAACAAGCAGTAAAATCTTCACGGCTGCTAGGCCCGTCCTCTGCCCCTTCCTCTTGTGCTGTTGCCGCGGCCTTGAGATGGGTATTCCTAGCGGCGAGCGGTCTCTCCTGTGGGATGCTGATTGGTTATGGTGTGCACCTGTTGCTGGTTGCGATTGTCCCTGCCGGATTCTAATTGTGCTGACCTAACCCAAGTTCTGTTGGACTGCGAAGGGTCCTTGGGCTTCCTCTAAGATTTGACATTGCGCTCATGGAGTTCGTCGGACCTGGCATACTTCTCGAATAATTGGTAGAGCTCCTGTAGATGCTTTGGTGGGTTCCTGATATAATAACTGTACAGGACACCGGCCTGAAGATCGCTGATGGCATAATGGATCGCTATGTGATCGTCAACTGATGGCAGTTGCGATTAAGCGTGTGGAATTTTCTGTAGTATTTGCAAAGGGTTTCCTTCTCTTGCTGCTTGCAGAGTGATAACTCGGCCAATGCATCTGTGTCTGGCCAGTATCCTCGGAAATTGAGCAGGAACTTGTCGTGAAGTCCCTTCCACGACTCGATTGAAAGTGGCGGTAGCCTAGTGTACCAATTAAGGCTGGGCCTTCAAGTGCGATTATGAGAGACTTGGCCATGGTGGTGGCGTCCCCTTTGGATGATGCAATAGAAACTTGGTAGCTCATGATGTACTGAGCCGGGTCAGTGCTATCGTTGTATTTGGGGTAAGTGTCGGCCCTGATGTTGGCTGGCTAGGGTGACGCTTGGAGCTGCAGAGCCAGAGGACTTCGCTCGTCGAGGTAGTTGATTCCTTAGAAAGCGGCAGCTAGGGGATGATGGGGCCGCGCTGCGGGTGGAATGGGTCTCCGGCCTATGTGTTTTGCTGAAAAGCCACTGGCAGTGCGAGGGGCCATGTTGTAGGTTATACGGGCCTTCGCCTTGCATGAGTGCGATTTCTTGCTCTAGCTCCCAAGCCTTCTACTCTTCATCTAATATGATCTGTTGCACTTTGGCTTGCATGGTGACTCGTTGACGCTTGGCTTCAAGTATCTCCTTTTGCTTTTGCATGTGGTTGTTCTTGATGCGCAAGGCTCGCAGTTTTAGCTGGTCTATGGCCGAGATGCCTATAATCTCTCCATCTCTATGGTGTCTTTGCCTTCTAGGGGAGTGAAGCCTGGTGGTGGTGGCCTTGGGTGCGCCCTCGGAACTGCAAGTGCGCACAGTGCCGTCGGGGGTGGGGTTGTCATGGCGTTGTCTCTTGCTGTTGACGGTGTCATCTTCGAAGGCCTCCTGAAGGGTGTTGTCCACAAGAGCTTTGCCTTTATTCTCTGCCAAGAGCACTGCCTTCGCCGCATCGTCAATGGAAACGGTGACCTTCGAGGTTGCTCTCTTGAGGGCCATCGCGGGCTGTTTTGTCGCACGAACGGTAGGCGCCAAATGTTGGAATCTACCTCCTGGGACGGCTTGATCCAACGGGAGAATAAAGAAGATTAGTGGCTCCAACACGGGTTGTCAAAGCAACAACATTCTCCCCCTGTGTTTTGGCACAGTACGGGGGTATTTATAGGTAACTGAGGGACCGCCCGACCTTGTCAAGGACATTTAGGCCCTCAGTTACCTAGTTTATCCCTGGAATATTCCATTGTGGGGGGTTACAGTGAGTCATTACAACATGCTTTATTACAGACATGGCCCAACCCTCTATGCCCACACGACATCCGAGGGCGGGGCCCTGCAACATGGGCCCCTCCCAGCGCTGAGGGGGTTAGGGCCTTACGGTCCTCATAGCTCCAGCCTCCCAACCCTTGCAGTCGTTGGAGGTGTTTGTCTCAGCTTGTGGGAGCGAAGAGGGGCGCTTGGGCCTTCACATGGACGACGTTCGCGGCCTGACTGGTGGGACTCGCTGACGCCCCCTTCCTTCTGTGGAATGTTGAGGTAGGTGTCATCGAACGACGGGTGGCGTGTTCACCTTCGCCCCAACAATAACCATTATATATGTTATTTTACTGCACCTAATGATTGTAGGATTGTTCGCCTTGGTGCACTTAAGTGTAGGAATTGCTTGAAACCCTAGTTGCATGAAGTCAGGATTCCTTTGAGATGGATACTAGTATGCTAGGTCGAGCAGCTACTATGCTAATTGAGGATCTTGGTAGAAGTCGAGAGATTTTTCTAGCACCCGCGCGAGGTCAGGAATTGATTGTATTTTTTTTAATAATGGGATCTATGATGGTCTATGGGTGTAAGGCCCAAAATTTGTATAAAAATAATAATAATAAAATAAAATATGAAGAAATTAAATAGTAAATTCAGATATCTCAAATTATACTTGAGTATTGAAAATCGAGGATTGAATTTTGAAAACCAAGAATTATATTAGAAAAGTAGTAGTAGAAAGGTTTTCAATTCAACTACATGACTATTCATTTCATTAAATGATGCACTATAGGCATTTTATACTTATGTATGTGGTGAAACATTTTAATAAAGAGTCATAATTTAAACTTGGGACCTTAAAGTATAAATGGAAATAAAATAGAAAATAGGAAAGGGGATTTAATGGAACTATTTATTTCTTCCATAAGTAGATGTTATAATCACGTTAGTGTTAACTTTGACACTTGGGAATTGGAAGTTCAAAATGGGAGTTTGAATTGAATTTGACTTGAATGGAGAAAAGGAAATAAAGAAAAAAGAAATAGAAAACAAAAGAAAGATAAAAGGAAAACTGTCGCTTGGGCCAGGTCCTCGTTTTTGGTCCACTTAACCTTCGCACTGGTGCGGCCCAGCTGCTCGCGTGTCCTTCGACTGGTGGGTCCCGCTTGGCCGTCTCAGCCCTATTACCGCATTCACCCTCTCACGCGCTCGTGTTCCTAGCTTCCTCGCTTTCGTGTGGGGTCCCTGGCGTAGCCGCACTCCCTTCCGAAGCGTGGACCGGGCGCCGTCATCTCAACTGAACGGCGCTAATCCAGCGCTGCCATCGGAAAAATCGGCGTCTGTGTTACTATCACTAAAACTTGAGCATAACATCATGAGCATTGGCATATCATGTGTTTGATACACCTAGAGTGCATTCACTAGGTAAAAATTTCAAATAAATTGTAATGATGACTTGATGTGGTTAATTCTAGGGTAGAGTGCTTAATCCTAAATTAGGGCATATGGATGTAAGTGAAGCCCAAATAAGTTAAAACCTCAAAAGACATAAGAAATAACCATAAGGTATCACATTTGATGGACTTTGGTGGCACCAAACCCTAATGTGCCCAAAACCCTAAAAACAAAACCCTAGAAACCCTAATTGAAACCCTAGGGGGTAATTGTAAATTTTGTGCACTTTTGGACCCAAGTGCAAATGCCAAGGTAATAGAACACCACAAATCATGTGTTTTTCACACTTGAGAATTTGCAATTAAAATGGAGGGAATTTGGACCTATTTGTAAATGGACCCATGAACACCATATGACTATGTCTGAATTTCAGTGAATTTGGAGCATCTTTGGAGCTTTATATCTTTTAATCCATGAGGATTCTGTCCAAGATCAGTACATCAAGATGATAGAGCCATGATAAGAGAATAAGTTTGATTAAAAGACCCAACCCTAAAACCTAGAGGAGTTTAACGAAAAACCCCTCAAAGTTGAGATATCAGACTAAGGCTCTGTAATATTCAGAAAATCAGTGTATGGGGCTGGCTTTGGGACCAAGTGGAGCTCAATTTGAAGGGTGTTTGACTGAAACCTCTGTAACAAAGTTAAAGCTGGTTTGTAGTGGAGTAACTTTGGTGCAGTCGACTTGCTAGGTTGTTGTACAAAAATCAGAGAACTAGTGTTATGAAGTTGTGCTGTCAGAAACAAGTAATGCGAATTGGGCAATACTGAAAACCAGATTCAGAGCAGCATGGTCCCAGTGAAATGCAGTCGATTTGAGAGCACCAGATCTAAAAATCTATGCAGTTTTGATCCATGAACCTATAGCGAATTTGAAGACTGTTGTATGGTGAACACTTCTTATTAATGAAGATTACCCGGTTCTTAATAAGAATCAAGAGAAAGAAGGGGTAAAAGGAGGTCAGTTCAGCAGAACCACACAGATCAGTAAACTGGAAATATCTGAAGAACGAAAAGATCTGAGATACTGTGGATTTGGATGTGTTCAAGTGAATTGGAGGTAGGAACGACCGCGACAAGATAAATGAGTGAGTCACGATCTTGCGAACTTGGTCGGAGTCTAGCCGGAGATATTTCGCCGGTGTTCACCGTGGCACGGTATTTTTGTCGCCATGTCGCTCGCGCCACCACCCTCCCTCACTGTGCTCCTTCCTGACGAGGTGGCCATGCGCTAACGATGTACTTCGTGACCGCAGATCATTATCCGGGTCACCGTCCCTATAAATAGCGTCATGAACCACGGCGAGGCACTCACCATTCTTTAGTGAGCTCGGTTGAGGCCAAAATTCGCAGTATCCTCTTCCCTCTCCCCAAATTAGTTGTACACGGTGAATCAGTAGTCCTTTGTGGACGTATAGCCCCAACGTGACCCCCTATTTCCACCAGAGATCGTCGCGACATCGTTTCCCCTCATCGGACCTCACTGAGCACGTTCTTCTCCGTGCTCCGTGGCCAGACGAACCTGGTATGGTTCTACGCTTTTGAATCGTTGTTTTAGCAACCTGTATACCGTAAAGCTCACCGTAGCAGCCGTTTGACCATTATGGGTACGAATTTGTGGGAACGTGGGCTCAACGTCACATACCCCGTCGTGCGCATGGTTGGACGTTCCCTGGGCGTGCGAGCCAAATTAACAACCATGGTGGCTCGGATTAGGGTAGAATTAGTGGGGCGAGTATCAACGAGTGCTCGGGTCTTCTCGGTCGTGGAGCGGCGGGGGGTTCGTGCTCGCCGCCGTCTAGAGTTAGGGATCCAAGTTTAAAAGACACCAAACTTTGGGGGCTGAATGAAAGGTGTCAGTGACACAGAAATCGGCCGAGGACTTCTCTTCTGATGTTTGAACCGGTAAGGACTTGTTTGCAAAAACTACAGCGCGGCCGTGACCGCGCCCAAAATTCTGTGAGGCCTGGGCTGGATGGGCCGGTTTCGGCCCAATACTATTGATAGTTTTTGCTTTTCTTTTTCCGAGAAAGTTTAGAAATTCATAGAGAATTCGAGAAAAATGATAAAACATGAGACCAATTTTATTGGACTCCTAAAATTCTGTAGTATTTAATAAGAATAGTTCCAAGATTTTTAGCCCAAACCAGAAATTATGTAGTATTTAAGAAGGCCTAAACCTATACCTTTGGAATTTTAGAAAATACTTGGTGGCTCCAAAAATCACAAAACTTTTTAGGTAAGTCTAAAATGGTACTTAGAACCCTTGGTTGAAATTTGACATGTTTTGGACATTGTTTGATTCCTAAACCTAAAACCTTAGCCCCTTATGGTAAAAACTGTCTAATCCTACTAAGGTATTGACCTAGAAGACCATAGTTTCCCTGGTGCACCGTGAAGGAAAGTTGTATTCAAGATACAACTTGATGTATATCTCTATCATTGCATTTTCATAAGCATTACATGAGCATTCATGGTTATATATGGTTATGTATAGAGAACGAGGAAGAAATAAACTGTTGAAGAAGAGACTACTCCATCAACTGAAAATCCACCTGCCAGGAATTATTTTTATTTTGATATCTGTGGAACAGAGCCCGACTCTCCTACAACACAAAGCAAGCCCCGGTGCATTTGCCACCTCCTTGCTATTTTAAATCTTTATCACCTTATATGATGCATTAGGTGATAGGAATCGTGTGCTAAACCAATTGCTGCATTTCCTTCCTTGGAACTATTTACCATTCCTTGATTACCTGTTTATTAAAAGATTTTCTGATGCTTAGTCTTGCTTTAGAAAACCAAATGTTTTTTTAAACAAAAGATGATGTTTCATGTGGAAAGGGATGTTTTCAAAAATAAAACTTGATGGTGGATCCATCATAGCCATGATGGGTTCAACATCGGACAAGATGTACCTCTGCCAGGTACCAAACTTTGGAATTTTAAATGATAAAACTGAGACAGGATGGGTGACTTGCACAAGAAGACAGTCTCGGTGTAGTGTCTCTGTCTGAGTCGATTAAGGACCTTGTCGATGTAGGCTTGCTGATTGAGGACCTTTTAACTGGTCACATGCCTCATCATGGGTAAGCTTTGCCTCGGGCAGACTAATACCAGAAAGGCCAACATGCAATGGGAGTGGAGAGATGGCGAGAGTAGCGTGTACCCTCCGTGGCAAGAGGCTGGACGGTGGTGTATCTGTGCTTTCGGTTGGCGTGAACCGGTCTAGTCTTAAGAAACCCGGTGGCGAGTTGACATATGCAAGGGCTAAGTGCTACATATGTCGTGTGATTGGAGATCCCCAGCTGGGTATTAATCGTTCGGATCGCCGTTACTTCTCGGACATGAAGACTTGGTCACTGCCCTACACGTAGCATTCCAGTGAATTGAAAGGGATGATAAAAGACGGCTAGTATAGGTCTAGTGCTTGAACTAGGGTGGAAAGAACTCTAGTGACAGGTAATGACTTAACCTGCTAATAAAACTGGATTTTTAAGGATCCACTTTTAGTAAGCATTTCTGCAATATAGAGTTTTATACTTGATCAGCCTTACCTTGACTCCCCTAAACCAGCATATCCTTGAGAGTCTTTTCCTTTGACAGGTAAGACTTGCCAAAGTACACTCCGTACTCAAGGTTTTCGAACCCATGTTGTTGTAGGTGAAGAAATAGCAGACTTTTGCTGTTTTTGCTCTAAGGTGGTGCCCAAAGAAGAACCTCAGCAGTGAAGCCGCGGGAGGATGTTGGCCTCCCACTTGAAAACAATATACTTTTATGCGGGAGGGGTTTTTGCCTCCCAATTCTATAATAATAATACTTATGCACTCATACCCCCTGGTTTTGTAATAACTATAACACTCTTTCTATATTTTGATGAATGTAAATTAAGTTACTGTAATTCGCTTCTGCTTATTCGTCCCTCCGATGTGTTGTAATATCTGTGTGACGGGTGAACCGCTCTTGGGTGAGGAAATAAGGATACAAGTACCGAACTTGTCGAGTGATTATGTGCATCTACAGGGTTGTCTAAGGTCCGTTGGACAAGGACAACCCTAGGTGGGCCTAATGACTTGGGAGATTCCATCACAGTAGATCTCCTTTCAGCCGCCGACCTTGTGGTGGATATAAGCCAGCCATGCGCCCTAACGCTTGAGTCCATTAGGGTTTGCTGCCTCCAACGTAGCTTTCCGCGCACCGTTCCTATCACTACCGTGGGCATACAGGGGGTGTAGGGGGCTGATTGATGCCGCACACCGGTCGTTGTCGACGTTCTACCCCACAGGGGTGCTCAAGGTCATCATCTGGAGTCCGAGGGCGCTCGCATGTGAGACATTCGGGCAGGAGCCGTCGCGGCCGCGCAGGAGTGCTCACTAGGGTGCGCTCCCTGCGGTGAAGCCATCGCATGCTGAGATATCATCGCCACCGGTTCATAATTAGGTTAGAAGCCTCCGGCTGCGTTAGAATCGTTCTCACCTACGCATTGGTTAGACAAATTGGAGCATGGGGCTGGGGCCTGGTGTATTATTGTTGCCGGTATTTGCGTCACCGTAGTTGGATGTTTGCCGTTGTGACTAGCTGGAGGTAGAAGAAGACTGGGAGCCCTTGATCCAGCCTTGAACGGTTTTGATTAAAGGGCATGTGGTGGAGGCCTGGGATCGTAGGATTTTAAACGGATGGTGTAGATCAAGCCTTGCGTACCCCTTCGCCCTGCGGGATTCGGGCAGTTGGATCATGATCGTGGGGTTAGGATCTGGGCTGGATTTCATTAAATACAGACCGTTAGATCCGGATTTGAGGCCCCATATTGCATACCCTTTCAATGAACTGAATCTAATCTGCACCATCTAACAGCGATCAAATGGCTCAGATCCTCCGGTACCCCTTCACCTTGGCATTTATGCTAAAGAGCCCCTATTGAATTACAAATTGAACCCATGGTCCATCTGCGTGTGAACTGTCTTGGGAATTCTCGCGCAGGAACCCTCGGGCTTGTCTGTTTTTATGCGCGCAGTCCAGAAGCCAGTAAAAAGGAATAAATGATTAAGGAAAATAATTTTTAGTATGAAATTAATTGCAGAAACTTGTAAAATTCCTAGAAAATTCATTTGAAGTCCAAGTTGACCCATTCCAATTTCTATGATTTGTAAGATTATTGTTTATCATCTAGTGTATCTGTTTTGACATGAAAACCATATTAAAATTTATCCCTTAAGTAATCTCGTATCAAATACATAAAACCTTCGGAAATTCATAACTCCTCTGTTTTAATTCCGAATTGACTCGTTCCAGTTGCGTTAATTTCATATAAACAATTACAATGCAATAACAACATTTATTGTACCATGTCTCATTATTTTAATATTAGATCTTTATTTAACTTATGTTGGTTAGTCTTGTTAATCTGCTTATCATTATAATCTACTAGAATATGATCTATGGTCAATTTATAACTTAGATTAAAGTTGAGATAATTATTTATAGAATAACCTCTCATATAAATTATACTAACCAATTTATAATATAGTTTAATATTTTAATCAGAAACATCTTCTATAAAATCATAACTCTTAATCGTAACTCTAATCTTAGTAATTCTCGAACCCATGATTTCGTAGCAACTCGTAGATTATTATTATGTAGTATATTCTTATGTTGTGTGATGTTAATTTTGTCTATACCATGTCTTTTTGTATTGCTATGACTAGCAGTGAGGTCATGAGAACCTGAGGATCATCTTGGTACCTGGAATCTCAAGTGCCAGGCAAGTTGTGCCCTTGACCACTTTTTACCCAATAATGTTCTTTAATATCTTATTCATGCATAAGTTTAATTTTGATGGTCTGAATATCTTTATACCTTGTTTACACCTGAAACTATTTGAGTAGTTTTGCTATTGCTCTATATGGTTTTGGGATTAATATTACATTATGTTCATGTTCCGATTATTCTGTTATTTTATTTATGTTCATGTCATGATCATTATATTATTTTAATTGGAACATGGAGCTTAACTTGAGAAACACGTGCCACCACAAGGGTGGAATGTGATGCCCTTGGATGAATAATTATGAAAGCTAGTGGAAGACTACCTTACCCAAAAGGGGCAAGGGTAGTAGGGGATTTGCATGCACGGAGGTTCTCATGTTGATTTTGCTGCGATGGCGGTCAGAAGAGGGATTCTTGCAAGTGATCTTCCCGTAAACTATAGCGGGTTTTCGGAAGCTAGTGGAACTTTGTAAAGGCCTCGTAGTGGATTCCTAGCCATTCACCTCGGTAGTGTCTAAGGGTCTAGCTAACCTGGCAACATGGGATACACGACTTGTGGGTACAGGGTACAACCTCTAAAGAGTGTAAAACTGGTATACTAGCCGAGGTCACGGTCAAGAGCAGCTCAGGACTCTCGCATGATTAAAACTATGAAACTAAATTCATTTTGTCATATGCATTGCATGGGATTATTTATTAATTTTTTTCTATTCTTATTATGGTTTGGTATTACTTACATTTAGTATCTGCTAATAAAATTTGACCAACTTACTAAAAGCAATGCTCAGCTTTAACCCTTATTGTTGATCAGCCTTACACATCACATGAACTCCCACCTTTGGTGAGTTCATACACATTATTCCCCAACTTGTTGAGCGATGAACATGTGTGAGCTCACCTTGCTGCCACACAACGAGGAGTTTGATTTGATCTAGGTGGCGTCTCCTAGTTGACTTTATGGCGCCAAGGATGGACTTTTCATTTTATTTTTATCTTTTATTTTGTAAGACTTCCGCTATGTAATAAGTACTCTGATTGTATGATGACATTTATCTCTATACACTCTGTTATTATATGTGTTGTCTTCTTTGACGCATATATGAGATGCACCCGGCTTTGTCCCTTAAAACCGGGTGTGACAGAAGTGGTATCAGAGGAATGTTGACTGTTGGACGAAACCTAGATAGAACTAGACAACCCTTATTTACTTACCTTTGTTACTCTGATTCTTTTCTAAACTTATCTTAATCTTTTCTTATCTATTTCCGCTTTACTCTGATTATTATTACCTTTTCTTTCTAAAGACAAAGGTGGATTTCACACTTTGAAATCATGTGCCAAAAGTGACCTTTAGGAATAGGAGACCTACACTTAGGAACAAAAATCAAAACTATTTTTATAGGTATCTATACGCTTGAGTGTTTGTTCTTATGATACTTGTCTGATTGGATCTTTGATTGAGTGTGATGGGTTGTGGAGTAATGTCCACAATTGCATCTGCATATACACCTAGACATAAGGGAAAATATTTATAAAATAGACAACACAGAATATTCCCTATTAAAAATATTTCTAGTTCAATAGAACCATCTTATCTTAAAAGATTCTCTCTTATCTTAATAGATCTATTATCTTAAAAGATTCTCTCTTATCTTAATAGATTCATCTATTTTGAAAGATTCGTCTTATCCTAACCACCCTACTTATCTCATCCTAAAGTGACAACCATGATCTAATGAATGAGATCTTATCTAGTCTATCTAGTCATAACAATCTAACCTAGATCTGATCTAATGTGATAGATTAATCTAACCTAACGAAGGCTAATCTCAAGTGAGCTAATCTAATGTAAGTTGCTTAACAGGAAAGTTAATGTGGCAGAACAGCCCGAATTATTCCAGCTTAAGTGCCTAAGTTACGCCTCAGGGGTCGCAACACACTTAAATCGGAATAACCCATCAATCCCTCAGATCTAGTCTGATAGAGCCACTTAACCAGGATCAAATACCACAAACTCACTCGAAGGTGAGTCACAGAAGAAGTACAATAAAACAGGAAACCTCAAATTAAAGTACTAGAGTTATTACATAAATCGGAGTTTTTCAAGTAGCTGACATAAGTTCACAAAATAAATTGCAGCGGATAATAGATATCGTTGAAAGCGAGGAATAGGGCAAGTCACACCATCAACCATAACCTGTAGCGTACCTGCTCCTCTCCTGCCGAAGCAGCATCCCACTCGACCATCCAACCCGGTGGCAGGGTGGTTGGCCAAGTCACACCATCAACCATAACCTGTAGCGTACCTGCAAAAATTATGCCACAAGCAAGGCTGAGTATACTAATACTCAGCTAGACTTACCCGGTGTGAGGAATCTACTCCTCTACCTCTAGATATGCAGCTGTTTGGCTAAGGGGTTTGATTTGCCAAAAGCACTAGCTGAGTCTAAAATCCATTTTTAGCTTTTTCCAATTCTAGCATAATTAATTTAGCTAAGTTTGCTCCTTCTAAGCATACATGGTAGCAAGCATTTAGTACAATCAACAAGATAACTAATATAAAACCTCATTTCACTTGTTACTCAATGTAGTACAAGGGGTCAAGCAGTCTCATTAGCTACGAGAAGCAGACGATTCGAATCGAGTTTTAAACCTTGCAAGGTAAACCTAAACACACGACATGTAGGGGCACTCCGTCCCCACACACGTCAACCGTCTCCATCGATCCCCCGTTCGCGGCTAGGGCTTACCGCCTTGGCATACAATGCTCCACTGATCCCGGCTGCCGCCGTGCAGTGACCGCACTTGTACCCACCATAGCTAGCATGGGAGATCCAGTCTTAGGTCACGTGAGGGGTAAAGTCCACGCAAGGCTTCACTCAGGTACTAGGTTTACCGGTTACCATATTTCCCGACATGTGTTTAGTACGTTCAAACGCTTGACTCAGGTATCCACAAATTAATCCTTATTTCCTTTTCCCGTCTCATGGACAAGGCATCCTCCCTGGATCCAAGTCCATAGACCATCATAGATCCCGTTATCAAGATGAATACAATCAATTCCTGACCTCGCGCGAGTGCTAGAAAAATCACTCGACTTCTATCGAGATCCTAATTAGCATAGCAGCTATTCGACCTAGCATACTAGTATCCATCACAAAAGGAATCCTGAATTCATGCAACTAAGGTTTCAAGCAACTCCTACACTTAAGTGCACATTATAACCCTACAAACAATAAGTGTAGTAAAGTAGCATAAATAAACGGTTATGCATAAAACCAGGGCTTGCCTTCAATTGCTGGGGCTGCAGGGAGATCCTCGATGGCAGTCTCGGAAGCTTGCTCCTGATCTTCCTCTTGGACAGCTCCTTGCTCAGGGATGAGCACGTACTCTCTGTCAGCGAGATTGCAATCTAATGAATGCAATGAGTAAGATACATGCATGCCATGATATGAAATTTAGCAATTAAACTTTGATGGGGGATGATCAATTTAATGGGTGGAGCTTGTTCTTACTATTGAAGATTTTTGTGACACACTCAACAAATTAGGGTCAGCTTGGTTAAGCTAATTGGTAAGTTTTTGGTGTTCCACTGATTTCTGTTCAATGTCTTAGTGAGAGTTTTATTAAGATTCCTAGTTGAATTTATTGGGGTGAGATTCATTATTCTTTCTACTTTATCTCTATTTCTCTTCTGCTTTTAAGGTGGGTTTGAACTACAAGGTAGCATAAAAATTTCCAAAAATTCTGCAAAAATTACAGTGGCTTCTCACTGGTGTAACTCTCTGTCTCAAAATTTGAGGCTTAAAAAGTGAGTGGTCTTCTCTCTATAAAATTATCAAATATTAGGGCAGAGAGGGTGTTTTGAACTACAACTCCCCTTTTACAGTGGGTTGTTCTCTAAGACTTATTTTTGCTGGCATTTAGATGCTATAACATGACTTTGTACAAATTTTCAGCCACTAACACGTTATTTATTTTGCTATGATTTTCTAAAGTTCCTAGCCAAAGGGGTGCTTTCTACTACCCCTATATTTGAAAAATATCAACAACAGATTTCTAATTTTAAATATCTTTTTCTTTATGCAAGAGCAATTATTCTAAATTTTGGTAACTTTTTGCTTAAGGGAGAGGGTGGTAGGGATTTCTTGAATTTAATGGCCTTTTTCATAAGGTATTGGCAATGGGTATTACTTTGTAGGTTTGAATAGGTTTTACATTTTTCTCTGGTGGTTATTCCCTTACTAATCTGATAAAAATTTATTTGCCCACTGTTGCACACTTCTTGGCTTACTTATGATTTAATTGAAATATGGCTCAATATCAAGTTCTATTTGTTCAACCTACTTAAAATGATGGGCTGGGCTGTTTATCATTTTTACAATGGTCTCCTAGTGATTACAAGTCTACTGAATTTTCTTACCAATTTTGGAATTGTTCTTATATTTTTAATAATGACCTTTCTGGTTTATTAGTGCGTAATAAAATATTTCACCTTGAATTTGTTCTGGACTAGGGACCCTTTATTTTTCCTAGGTTCCTTATTACTCAAGTGGACTAGGAAAAATATTGACATCTAGAGTTCATTATTTCTAATACCTTTCTCATTTCCTAAGTTTTGGGCAAATATGGCTTTTAATAAGTAACTTTTCTTAAATCTTCAATACTGGGGTTCTTACTATTTTTAAACAGTGTCTTAGTGGCGTTTATACTTCTACAAATTTTTTCAAGTTCAGTACAGAAGCATAACAAATTTTTCCTTTTAATAAGGTTTGGGCAGTTTCCTTATTTAATTCTAAACTCTAAAATCAATATAGAAACCATAGGGTTTAGCATTTTTATTTGATAGTCCATAATATTTTGAATCTAGCAAAATTGGTTTGGCTCAATTTGGTTGAATATTACTCAAGATATAAATTTCCTAAGTTCTCTGCTGAATTTAAAAGAATAATCAGAAATGGTTTAAGGGAAAATGGTTTTGCGTCTGGGTCCCTGGTGAAAAGGTTTTAATTGTATTACAGACAGGTCCTTGGTTACTATTCATCTGAGTCTATGGCTCTACAGAAAACACCCTAGGGTTTCACGAAATCGAACCCACGATCCTTCCCTAATGGAATAGTGGCCACGAAGGAAGAAAGGGGCGAAGGGCCTTACCAGCGGCGAGACTGCTCTGGTGATGTGGTCGAGGATGTAGGGGAGGTCCTAAGGGTCACGGCGATGTGCGGGTCGCCGTCGGGAATGGTCGGAGTCGGCCGGTCCATGTGCGCAGGCGGAGATGCTCATCGGCGGTGAGGAATCCGGCCTGCTCACGGCGTGATTGTCCAAGTGAACCGGTCAGTGAGCTTTGCCAGAGGTCAAGAAGGATAGGGGTGCAAGGAATTAGAGAATGGCTCACCGGATTGCTCGGTCCACGCGCGGCGGCGGCGGACCGAAGTCTGGCGAGGGTGAATCCGCCTCTCTTCGGTGAGGCAATGCCTCGGCTCAAGCTTGGAGAAGCTTCACAGCTTCACGGGGAAGCGGTCGAGGGGCTAGGGCGAGGCTGGGGGTCAACAGAAGGGGCTGGCCACAACGGCCGTGCTCGGGCAGTGATGGCGGGCAATGGTGCTGCTTTCCACGGCGAACTCCAGTGATCTCTGGCTCGGGCGGGGCTTTAGGTGCGCGAGTGCAAACGGCTAAGGCCTCTAGGGTCATTTATAGGCGAGGGAGGTGCAGATGCGTGGGGCGGGGCGACCACGCGCGGGGCGCGTGCTGCCACGGCCAGTCCGCGCTCGGCCGGCCTGACACAGCGTCGAGCACGTGGCTCTTTGCTTCTGCCCAAATTTAAACGCTCATAGGATGGAGATCTTCGCGTATTTGGGCATGATCATGCATAAGATTTGCTCTCCTGGCTGAGCTTTGTCGTTTATGTGTGGAAGTAGAGCGGTTTGGGGCAGTGTATAGAGAGTTGTCGCGTCGCTAAGGTGGCAGTGTCACAGGGTCGAGTCCCGAGGTAAATACATGTCAAGATCGTGTCAAACGGTCGAGAGTGGTTTCCAAACTTTGTCATGGTGTGTTCCAGGAAATTTGGCGCCACTTTGCTATTTGGACTTGTTTGATTTATGTTTCGAAAAACAGGGAACACGTCGATCTTTGGAAAGGAGCTGAAATTCAGATTTCTGAATTTCTGAATTTTTCCCAAGTGCATTAGTTTAGGGGCTGATTTAGGGATTTTGAAAAATTCAAATGGCAAAACTTTCTTACTATATTTTGTTGGTTATTTAGTGTACTAAAACTTTGTTATTTGGTTTTTACCAAAATTTGTATTTTTCTCCCAAGTCTTTTCCCAGATCCCCTTTAGGTGCTTAAATGGTCCACTTAGGATTAATTAGGGTTTGAGAGTTCTTCTTACCTTGAGGTTCATGACATGATTAAGGAGAAATTCTTAAGATAAAAAGACTTACTTCAACCTTTGTTATTAATTTTTTGTTTGATTCATCCCTTCATTTGGTTCACATGTGATTATGGTTTGGGTTAGCTTAAGTAAGAAACCCTAGGTGACAATGGGGTGTCACAGCCTTCCCCCCTTAAAGGAATCTCGTCCCGAGATTCAGGTCGGAGACCTCCCTGGGTGAAGTGAGGGTTAAAGCTTTCTTGATGTGGGTGATATTCATTAAGGTTCTTCTTGGTAAACTCCTCTTTGAATGTCATCCTCTTTGCAACTTCAGAAGGAAGTCCTTTTAACTTTGGTCTTATAATTAACTCATTCTGTTTTAAGATCATTTTTCTTATGTTTTGATTCAAAGGGCAGGGGAGGGGTTGGGCATGATTACGTACCAATTCCCTTAGGTAGACAATCGGGAAAGTTAGAACGTAGAAATTCCTCAGTATCCCAAGTAGCCTCTTCCTCTGAGTGATTACTCAATTGGATCTTATACATCTTGATCGATTTAGCCGACTTGATCTTTCTTTGCAATCCAAAACCTTGGAAGGGTACTCTCGGTACGATAGATCTGGTCTATCTCCAATTCTGGTCCTACTATGATCTTGGTCGGCAATCGAACACATTTCTTCAGCTGGATACATGGAACACATTGTGGATGGCAGACATTTTTGGAGGTAACTTCAACTTGTATGCCATGGGTCCACATGCTTCTATGATCTCATAAGGTCCAATGTAACGAGGGGCCAACTTGCCTTTGATTCCAAACCTCTACACCTGGTGGGTGATACCTTCAGATAAACGAAATCTCACACCTCGAACTAGAGAGGTTTCCTTCTCTTTTCATGGTAACTCTTCTGCCTGGCCTGAGTAGCTTCTAGATTCTACCTGATCAGTTTGACTTTCCTTTCGGCTTCAGTCACTAAGTCAGGTCCGAAAATTTCTCATTCTCTAGACTGAGACCAATTGAGGGGTGTTCGACACCTTCTTCCATAAAGAGCTTCGAAAGGTGCCATCTTTAGGCTAGATTGATAACTGTTGTTATAAGCAAACTCTGCCAAAGAGAGGTGCTTATCCCAGTTCTTGCCACAATCGATCGCACAGGCTCTCATCATATCTTCTAGAATTTGATTCACCCTTTCAGTCTGACCATCAGTCTGCGGGTGGTAAGCAGAACTTCTGATTAGCTTGGTTCCCAAGGACTCTTGCAGTTGTTCCCAAAATCTGGCAACAAATTGGGCTCAACAACGGTCTTGTGCAATCCGTGCAAACACACGATTCGGTCAATGTACAGCTCTGAGCCTTATCGGTGGTGTGCACAGGAAGAAAATGTGCCACTTTTGTCAATCGGTCCACAATAACCCAAATTGAATCATGATGACGAGAAGTGTTGGGCAGACCCACAATAAAATCCATGCTGATGTCATCCCATTTCCATGAAGGTATAGATAGGGGTTGCAAAGCTCCAGCTGATTTTAAGTGGCTTGCCTTTACCCTCTGACATGTGTCACATTCTGATACATATTGGGCTATCTCCCTCTTCATTCTGGTCCACCAATACAAGGGCTTTAGGTCATGACACATTTTGGTGCTCCCTGGATGCATGGAGTATTGGAGAGATGGGCCTCATCCAAGATTTTCCTTTTGAGATCTTTAATTTTAGGAACCACCAATCTGCTTTCAAACCATAATATACCCTTTCCATCTTGGTGGAAACATTTATACTTCTCTGTCTTCTGATGGAGGCTCTCCTTGATGATTTGTACTCCCTCGTCATGAGTTGGG